>CATQJA010001100.1:0-223706 GCA_958295435.1 Mesorhabditis spiculigera | reverse complement strand
TGTCGAAAGTTCTGTAGAAATCTTACGATTCTACAGGACTTTTCGAGGGTTTTTTTTATTGGTTTACGGCAGGGGCGAACGGGGCGCTCCTATCCACCCCGCATCCCCGTGGGCGGCGCTCTCCTGAGAGGCCGTCGGAGAATTATTCTCGCGCGTTCGCAATTTCTCCCCGTTTTGGGGGTCGTTGCGGCCAGTCGTTTACGACTGGTTGAGAATAAGCGGGATTGTTGTTAGATTTATCTGACACTGATCTCCGTTGACTCAGCGAGGCTTTCAGCATTCCAGACTCTTCTTCTTTCACCCTTTCCAGAGCTCTATTCACAGATTTCTGTCCTCCAGAGTTTCCTTTTCTCTTTGTACACGCAGTCTCGTTTGTTCTCTACTAATAAATGTTTTCTTTCTCTAAACTTGTTCAGGTTAAGCAGATGCACATTTACTATCACTGATAAGCCGTTCGCGCGCGCTTTTGGTCCAGTCTTTCTTTCAACAACGTTAGCGGGTGGCAAACCTCTCGCGTGGGCATTATTCCGGGATTTATTCCTGGATAATGCGAGGTGCCGCTAACTTTTGTCATGGTGCTTCGTCCAGGTTTCAACCGGGTCATCAAGTGCATGCTGCCATACCAGACCCTTCATCAATTGAACAGACCAGACACCAAATTCCACTTGTGGAAACCCAGATCTTGCTTTGGCAAACTTGGAAGTTTGATCAGACAACCTTCCGGTTTTTAAACTGGCGCCAATACGCAGAGCTACGCAATTGACTGGTCGATCAAAGGCCACGATCCCAGGCCTTCTCATGGTCCGGCTTGCCGGCGATGAGTTTAACACTTTTTTAGATGTTATTCACCACTCTAGTCCCTCGTTTGGAACACTGGCAGCGATCCATGGATAGCGAGCGCATATGGCGGCGCGAAGAGCGGGAGCAGGACCCATGACGTCCGCCCGTAGCTGTTGCAGAAATCTGCGAGGCCAGGAGGAGAAGGTAAATTGCAGAACTCGGTGTTGAGGCGGTGTGCCTAAAGCAGATCCTTGTTTTCCCCCCATTTTTAGGAACTCTCAGGCCAGAAATTTTGTTTTATAGCAGCTCTATGCTCAAAATTTAAAGCATTGCTGGAGCCAAGCAGGTCATTCGGGCATCGGGTCGGGTAAAGCAGACCTTCCTTCTTCTTCCCAACCCAGAACTAAATGCTGTCAGCAATGGACCACCATCGACGGGCGCAGAAGAAGACGACATGCCGGTTTGGATGAGCCTTCACGCTGCTACTCGAGGAAAAGAGCGCCCGCAAGCCCATGCTGAGCGACACGGTGTGAGAAGGACGATTCGAGGCAGGATTTTCCTCGGTAGCGGTCGTGAAGGTATCGATTTTCAGTTTTCAGTCGGTTTTTTCTTTCCGATGACAGTCGCAGTTGTCGGGGAGATTTAGCCAGACGACAACTGTCTATCGTTTATCATTTCAAAAAGGTTTTAGGAGGCAGATTAGCGCAGCCAGCCTTGAGAAAGCTGTTGCCTGCTCTTTTTTTGCTGTTTTTCGTGCGAGAAAAGCAGCAAACTTCTCACAATGCAGACTCTCGTCATCTAATAAAGCAGTTTTCCGTCTTCCACCCATTGGGCAAGCAGATTCTTCTTTATCCCAAGCTTTGGGCAAGCAGACCTTAGTTTTATACTTTTTTTCCAGACTCGAAATGTCGTTTTTCGCAAAACAGAATTCATTTTGGCAATGAAAACGTCTTCCTACGCCCTGTTGCGGCGCAATGGTCGGCGTGAGCGTCAGAAAGCTTTCGAAAGTCTTTTGCGGCGGCAGATGTACACGCATATACACTTGACGGGTGCGCGGTCGCGTTCGCGTCGCGTGCGGGCCTTTTTCCCGGGCCTATCGCGAATTATTTTCGAATTCTTTTTCTCTCCGCGCTCTCTCATTTCATTTCTGATTTGATTTCTTCTTTTGCTTTCGATGTTTTCTTTTACTTTCAACAATAGTTTACTCTATTGTTGTTAGTATACCTTCCAGTACTGTTTTCTCCCTCGAGTGTCCTCGATTCCAGACGTTTTCTCAAAGCTTTTTAGGTAATCTCAGAAGCTTGGAGCAAGATGAGCGACAAGGCTCTACTGCAGGACGTGCGCAAGTGTGTCGATGATTGGGCGATGCTGAGCGTGCAGGCCGAAGAAGTTTCCCTGAAGCCGGAGCAGATCGCGGCCATCGAGGATGATTTCAATCACGGTCAGTACGAGCAGAAATTACGCGAAACCGCCCAGACCATACATGCTTTTGTGCATGTTTTGGAGCAGGCTTTCGCCGAGGCTCGCCTCAAACCAGACCTAGCCCTCTCCCTCAAGCAGATCCCCATTGAGCTAGTAGTCGGCGAAATGTCCGAATACGAACAAAAGCTCTCAGAATGCTATAAGCTGCTTACCGGCACTGCTCTTATCCTTGATAAAGCTACCGGTCAGCAGCTAGTCCAGGCGAAACGCTTCAACCACTTCGACTCTTTCGTGGAAGGGGATACGAAGGATGATTCCATCCTGATGTTATTCGACCGCGAGCAGTCGGAGAAGCGCGAGGCGAAGGTTTCGCCTACAAAGCAGATTTTTCAGACTCCAAAGCAGGAAAATATTCCAGCTAAGCAGACCAAAAGTGGCTCTCGGGCTAGGAAACCAAAGCAGAATGGTGGGGTGCCAGCTAATCCAGACCTTGCCGCTATGCAGACGATGCTACAGCAGTTCCAAGCCGGTCTTCAGGAAGACATGAAGAAAGCCGACTCGCAGCGCCGTCAAGACCGCGAACAAGAGCTTGCTGCGCAGGAGAAGGAGCATGCTCGCACTCGTCAGCAGGTTGAGGTGGCGATGCGTTCGATCCAGGCCAACATGGAGCATCGCTTGAACGACTTCGAGCTGCGCGTGCGCAACCTCGAGCAGCAAAGGCTTGGTGCAGCAGGCGACTTACCGACCCCTAAGCTTTCCCCAGTCCAGACCACCCCCCAAGAGCAGACATCCCCGCCTTACCCCCATCCAGTATGGCCTCAGGCACCAAAGCAGTATCAATATTTTGATACTCCCCAGACCGGAGGTAAGGCCATCGTGGCTGTACCTGTCAAAAATGAATCGCCCATCTCAACTGGGGTGCGCGGTTCGGGTTCGGCCTCGAACACAACCCAGGCGTTCGTGCTAACTGATAGCATGCTCGCAGCTCTCCATGCTCTAGTGCCTGCACAGATGTTGGTCACAGCCGACGGCAAGCACCTCTTTGAGCAGTTTAATTCAGAACTTTCCCGCGAGGAACGTCGGGCATACCGCGGTCCTTATGCCGCACTCCACCAGGGTGCGAACTTGCCTACCTTTGATGGTACCGGCGAGTTCAAAACCCATTGGATGCGGTTTGCGGAGAAAGCTAACCAGATTTGCATTAGTGATGGCGAGAAGCTAGATCTTCTTCGAAGCAGTCTCACCGGTTACATAGCCCAGACAGTTGCCTCCTATGAGATGTCCACCAAGGGGTTGTATGACGCAGTCCTGCAGCTCTTTGAGGGACTCTACCAGAACGCTGAACGTCAGCTGAAGGCGCTCAAATCCATTTTGAGTTTGCCTCCAGTCAGCGAAGATTTCGAGAACTTCGAGTCAACCTTCGGTACCCTCCGCAGTGCCGCAAGGGAACTCGAAGATACAAACTCGAATGACGTTCGTACAAAGCAGGATATCCTTGAGAAGCTTCCCAAGGAAGTCAGGCGATCTTTTCTTCTCCGATTCCCAGGCGTCATTTCCAACACCCCCATGTTGGATTTGGTTATTCAGTTGCAAGGGCACACTCGTACCTTTGCAAATCAACGTCAGGTCCAGTTGGCTCGTTATGAGATCCAGGCTCAACGCACCCAGTGCCCCTTCTGTCAAGAGAGAGGTCATCGGCCCTCTCTGTGCGCGGAGCTGAAAGGAACACGGCAACAATGGGATGTCGTCTTACAGCAAGGTCGGTGCTTGATCTGTTTGGAGAACGATCACAATTGCGCGGGTTGTGAGGGAGTCAAGTGCGGCAAATGTGGACAGGATCACCACACCAAGTTCCATCAGGTGTTGGTGAACCCTTCCACTGCCAATGCACAGAATCCCGCCCAGAAAGCAGTGGATCGCAATTCAAATCAGAACACAAGCCACCAGCCAAGTCAGACCATCCATCGGTATCAGCCTTCTAACCAGACCACGAGTTTTCAAACAAGTCAGACGCTCCCACGTACCCAGACCCCAGCTCCCGCAACACCCCAGAAACCTTCGAATCAAAATAGCAGACCAGTAACCAATAATAACCAGCAGCAGCGAAACAATTATCGCAATGCAGCTACTCCTCAGGTAGAACGGCGCACAACCGTCGCTGAGGAGGTTACTTCTTCAGAAGAGGATGAAGAAGAAGAAACCGACCAGGCCCTTTATAATGCAGTCATGACCTCAGATGAGGATTTCTGCGGTCCAGAGTTTTTTCGGGGCCTCGACCTCCCGTGGAAACCGTACCGAGAACATCAACCCTAAGGTTGATGTAGTCTCTCCAATCCCAGACTATTTAACCGCTCCTCGGAGGGCCTAACTCCAGGTTCTTACGATTCCCCTCCTCCACCCAGGAAATCCAGACGAAATCATCCTAGTTGATGCTTTCTTAGATACAGGAGCCTCGGCCTCTTATATGAGTCCGGATCTCTTCAAGCAGTTTTCTTTCCCCGACTTGGGTACAAAACGTCGAACTATCAGACAGTTCAGTGGCGGATTAGTTACCCCAGAGGTTCATCTCACAACCGTCGAGATTCCTCAAGTCGGCCAGTTCCCCGTTGACGTTACTACGTTAGCAGAAATTCAAGTCAGGCTTTGGAGGCTAAAACGGGCGGATCGCGAAGCTCTTGAGCTTCAAGGTCTCAGCTTGCCGTTCTCTCCAAAGCGAAAACATATGGTGAGATGCTCGATGCTCATTGGGCAGAGCATACTCAACCATCTCCGAGATATTTCTCGGACCCCAATCCAGTTACCTTCCGGTAAAGTCGTCGACCATTACCGATTTGGCCCAGTCGTCAGTGGCATCAGCCATGTCGAAAATGCTCTTCTTCAAAAACTCAACGAAGAACGGTTCCGAGGAAAGGATTTACTCCTACCCTTTGGACACCAAACCTTCGTTGTGAACTCAGAACCCGCCAAAAGGCGAAGGAAAGCATTAGTTCGAGATAAAAGAACGTGCTCTCAGGCTGGTAACAGTCGTCCCACCCGTGGGACATCCTAAGCCAGACCTTGTTTTAGATTTAATTAAACCAGACTTTGTTTAGATCCGTTACCCAGATTTCTTACGAGGGCTCATGGGATTTCTTTTCCCCGCCTCCGTTCTAAGCAGACTTTTGATTCTCCGCTACAAGCAGACAACGCTGGTGATTTTTTGGGCAGAAATTACCTGTTTTGCATTGCCCTCATCCAGTTCTTCAGCTTCCACTTAAAGCAGAATGGTTCTTCGGCCGCCGTCCAGTTGCTCCACTCCACTCCAGTCAACTCCACCTCAAGCAGCAAGAAACGAAGCCGAAAAACCGTTGTCCCAGGTTAGCTGACAGGAGTCCGGGCTCCTTAGGGTCAGTTAACCTCCCCTCCCCTTTTCCCCTACCCGTAGGAAACTTACAATATTTTTTGGCCCTCCCGTTCCCACAATCGTACTCCGTTACCCAGATTGGATTCTCCCACTCCACCACCTTATGTGATAGAGCTCGACCCACCACTCTCTATTGTACTGGATACTGGGAGCCTCTGTTCTTCTCTGTGTGGGGCGGAGGTCCCAATCGCCCTCGTATGTATTCCAAAAAGACCTCGTGCGGTCCCCCCTTGCTGAGCGGAAACTGCAGACCGACTTCCTAATTCTTTCCACCCAAGCAGACCCCCCCCGCAGTTTCCGTTTTTCAGCAGGCCTAAAGCTGAACGCGAAATACTTTGGTCTTTCAGAGATCAGTCCAGAAGCGTGAAGCTTAAGCCTCCATCCAGTACGCACGCACCTCGGCTTGGCTTCGGCTGGGCCGGGAGTGTCGAAAGTTCTGTAGAAATCTTACGATTCTACAGGACTTTTCGAGGGTTTTTTTTATTGGTTTACGGCAGGGGCGAACGGGGCGCTCCTATCCACCCCGCATCCCCGTGGGCGGCGCTCTCCTGAGAGGCCGTCAGAGAATTGTTCTCGGCGCGTTCGCAATTTCTCCCCTCTTTGGGGGTCGTTGCGGCCAGTCGTTTACGACTGGTTGAGAATAAGCGGGATTGTTGTTAGATTTATCTGACACTGATCTCCGTTGACTCAGCGAGGCTTTCAGCATTCCAGACTCTTCTTCTTTCACCCTTTCCAGAGCTCTATTCACAGATTTCTGTCCTCCAGAGTTTCCTTTTCTCTTTGTACACGCAGTCTCGTTTGTTCTCTACTAATAAATGTTTTCTTTCTCTAAACTTGTTCAGGTTAAGCAGATGCACATTTACTATCACTGATAAGCCGTTCGCGCGCGCTTTTGGTCCAGTCTTTCTTTCAACAACGTTAGCGGGTGGCAAACCTCTCGCGTGGGCATTATTCCGGGATTTATTCCTGGATAATGCGAGGTGCCGCTAACTTTTGTCACCTTCCTAATTACTACGATACTATCCTTAGTCTAACTAACGATTATTTTGCACACTTTTAAGCCCAGAAACGAAGCTGTACTAATCGATTACGGTATCTATCGCAAAGCTAAATCCTGGTTATTTCGCATTGTCGTGGGAAGGGAAAGAAAATTTCTTCTTAGGAACCAATTTTTGTTTAAATATTAGCCGGAGTGTTTCTAAACTGTTTTTCCTATTCTTAAACATAAAACTTAACAAATTTTACTATAAAAATACAAAAATATAGATTTTTCGACCAAAAACGGCCATTTTTTGATCAAAATTTCGACTTTTCGGAACTTTATCTTCACTTTAACATGTGAACGTTACAAAACCCTTAATTCCAGCAAACTAACCCTTCCCCCGGCACCGCCAAGTTCACCCAACCTATACACACTGTTCCCCCGTGCACTGCCCATCGTCAGCGACCCGTACGGGCGGAATCACGAGACGCTCGGCCATGGAGGGCCGCCGGCATTTCCGCTGGTTGAGCTGTGAGTTTCTCCCTCTCTTTCTCTCTCTCTCTCTCTCTCTCTCTCTCTCTCTCTCGCTCTCTCTCTCAGCACTACCATTTACTCCCTACTTCTCACCAACTAACCCCGTCTTTAGGAACCCGTACTACTACTGCCCGGCTACGCAGCCGAACTGCTGCCACTACTGCGCGCGTCACGCCCCGCAAAATGGCCATCAGTGGTCGAGTTTTTGAAGCACACTAATGATACTAAAGCGAGAGAGGGCGAGAGAGAGAGAGCGACAGATTCGTTAATCGATCGGCACTAACCTCCATTACCAAAACCCTTTTGATTTTTGCCTTTTTTGTTGGTTACCATTCTGAAAACGCGCATTTTCTGAGATTTTTTTGAGTGCTAATACTGGTTTTTTAGCTTCCTTTCTAGCATTTTTTGATCCTTTTATTAAGGTGCAATTCTCCAAATTTTAGCCTCAATTTTTAAGCCAATTTTTCAGGCCCGGCCGGCATCGGCGGCCGCAGCTGCTCGTCGAGAGGTGGGATGACCGGCGGTATGGGTTTGGGCGGATGATGGACGCCCAGAAAAGCGTGACCACCGTAGTCCCCACTACCGTAATCCCCACTACCGTAACCATCACTACCGTACCCCCAACCACTGCGTTATCTACTGAAGCTGCGTTGAGCTCGGGGCCTCTAACTCCCCCAGCTAGTGACGGTCCGGAAGCAGCCGACCCTGATGATGGCTGGGACGTCGTTTCGCGCGAGTCTAAAGAGCGCTTGGCTTAGCGGATGCTTAGGCTTAGGCTTACGTATGGCTTAGGCTTAGGCTTTGACTTAAGCTTAGGCTTAGGCTTATACCTATGCTTAGGCTTGGGGTTATGGTTAGGCTTAGCTTAGGCCTGGCTTAGGCTCAGGCTTGGGCCTATGCTTAGGCTTAGCTTGGCTCAAGCTTAGGCTTCAGCTTAGGCTTAAGTCTAGGCTTAGGCTTAGGCTCCCTGTAAAAATCGCCTCCCAGGAAAGGTCCCCTTTAGAAGCCCGAAAAATCGCTGATTTTTGCTCAAAATTTATGCAAATTTAGCTCAAAATTTTCTTATTTTCACCCCCTAATTTTGGCCCATTTTTGTAATTTTCTGGTTTATATTTTGAAGCGATTGATACATGCTTCTATTTTTGTTTTTTTTTGCAGCTTTGATTGTTGTCATTTTGTACTTATTTTGGTGTCTATGGTATCTTCTCGACGGGTTCTTTTCTATATTTAATTGTAATAAATTTATGTTGATCACCGGGATACGGTAGATTGCATATTTTATGTATAACTGGATACCGTACTCTCGCCGGGTACCGTAAACGTAAATGTCGATTTTTCGCGGTAGAGTACGGCGCGGCGTTGCGAGGAAATATCCGAGGTGTCCGGGCGCTCCGCCCAGTGCAGGATGATTTCCTAAAAAGCGGGAGTATCTTGGGTTTGAAAAAAGCTACAAGTTTATTAAGGAGACCGGCAAGGCAGACCTTTTAAAGGGACGGAGAAAACAGCAAAAACTTCTTACAGGGGTCAGGTGAAAGAAAATACTTTTTAAAGCATCCAGTAAGGTAGAAAATACTTTTGAAAGGCGCCAGGAAGGCAGAAAATGTTTTTTACAGTACCGGGAAGGCAGCAAATATTTTTAAAAGGGTCCAGAAAGGCAGAAAACGGCTTTAAAGGAGCCGGGAAGCCATAAAATAGTTTTTAGTATACTTCTCCGCCCACCCTGGGTGGGCCCCCCCTAGGGGGACAGAGGGGACTGAAAGGGGGATGGTGGGGGCCCCGGGACCCCGGGGGGATTCTTCCCCCTCCCCTCCCCCCCCCCCCCACCCCCGCACCGAATTTTCGCTATGCCGAATTTCGCTATGCCGAATTTTCACTATGCCTAATTTTCGCTATGCCGAATTTTCACTATGCCTAATTTTCGCTATGCCGAATTTTTGCTACTCTACTACTAATATTCTCTACTAATATTAATAACTAAGATCGGCTGGGACTTTGCGGTGCAACAGAAAATCTGCTGCGCCTACGGGACCCACGATCTGCCTGCGTTTTTGGAAACTTCTAGGCTAACTCTAACTTTCTAGGCCCATCTATTTGGAAAAAAAAACAGTAAAAAAAATTGGGAACATACCGCTGATCAAAATTGGTATGGCGAAGATTCGGCATGGTGAAAATTCGGTATACCAAAATTTCGGCATAGCGAAATTCGGTATAGCGAAAATTCGGTATAGTGAAAATTCGGTATAGTGAAAATTCGGTATAGTGAAAATTCGGTATAGCGAATGGAACTCGTAGATGCCATACCTTCATGCCTCAGGGGGTAGGGGCACGGTCATTGGGGGTCCCGGGGCCCCACCATCCCCCTTTCAGTCCCCCTCTGTCCCCCCTAGGGGGGGCCCACCCAGGGTGGGCGGAGAAGTATAGTTTTTAGAGGGACCAGAATGTCAGGAAATACTTATAAAAAAACGGGGGAAAAAAGAAAACCTTTTTTCTAAAGGGTCAAGCAAGCAGAAAATTATTTTTTAACGTTTTGAAAAGACTGAAAATGCATTTTAAATGGGCTGTGTAACCAGAAAATTTATGAAGGCTAGAAAATGTAGAAATCTAGTTCTAAAAGGGCTTGGAAGGCGAAAAAAGCTTTTCCGGGTGCAAAGGCTTCAAATTCGGCACTTCCCGGTCCCTTTAAACGACATAGCACTTCAAAATCCGCACCTGATCACAGGGGCACGTTGCCGTAAAGAGTTGTAGTTTGTAGGCGCCCCCCAGGTAAGCCCAAAGATGCTGCAGGTCGTCGGGGATCGAGAAGTCTTTCAGGGCCTAAGTGGTAACTTTTGGAACGACGTGTCCTCAAGAATCTCTGCTAGTATGCCCCCACCCACCTGCGCTGATATCCGAATTGTATGCAATCTGGGCAACACGACAGTGTCGATAAAGCTCGGCTCATCGCCCGCCAAAAATTTCGTGCCGCAATTGCCGAGAAATTCGTCAAGTCGGTGGAGTTCACCGAGGAGGGCCTAAGAAATTAAAGACGCTCTCTCTTCCTCTCTTTCTTTCGCTCTCTTTCTCATTCTCTCGCCCACGCTCTCTCTCTCTCTCACCTGGGGACATTTATTGACGTCCTTAATAAAATATGCGAAGTGGCGGAACAGGTCTGCTGTTGCGTCGTCGGCTCCAGTCTGAAAATTGACGTACCTGACGTTTGAGTTTAAGCCTACGTTTAAGCCCAAGCCTAGGCTTAATCCTAAGCCTCAGCCTAAGCCTAGACCTAAGACTAAGCCTAAGCATACCTGCTTCCGTCTTGGTGTCCATCGTTCTAGAAGTTCGACGATGTCATCCTCATGGGTATATGTTTCTTCTTGATAAACCGCTGCTGGCGGCTTGCGTAGGCCGGCCTGAAATGTATCAAAGCATGAGAGAGTGGGCCAGAGAGAGAGAGAGAGATAGAGAGAGAGAGAGAGATTTTACGGCGATTTACTGTCGCCTACCGCTTTAAAATCTGGCGCTGGCTTCGCTTCACTGACCGTTCGGACCTCGAAGACCAAGTTCGAATTTTGTTGGCCCTAAAATTTGGTTTGTAGCGAGAGAGAGAGAGAGAGAGAGCGATAGAAAGCGAGAGAGAGTATCACCTTGAGCACCAGCAACATAAATAAATGGTGTGAAAGCGGGTCGCCTCCCATTCTCTGCCCATCACTGCCGGCTCTCAGCCAAAGCACCAGTTTGTTGGGGTCGTCCATCTGAAAGTTAGGATCTAGCTGGCACGTTGCTTTAAGGCCACGAAATAGAGAAAACAGGACAAACCTGTGAATTCTGGGGATGTTATCTTTCTCTCGCTCTCACACCCACTCTCTCTCTCTCTCTCTCTCTCTCTCTCTCCCTCTCTCTCCCTCTCTCGCTCTCTCGCCAGGCCAAAATTGGCCCAATTTCAGTTAGCCTTCCTTCGCCAAGGGGATCGTTTTCCCCGCGCCTTGGCAAACAACAATATATCGCCCCGGCGGCACCTATAATTTTCTGAGTGTGGGTGGCGAAAACCAAAAATATAGAAACATACACACTAATGCTAAAATGCAAAAAGAAAAATATCAAGGTGAAAATTTCAGGATGTGGAAACTCATAGCGTCGACATTTCAATTTTCAACTTTTACAAAAACTTCTGCAAAAATAAATGTCGACATTAGGAAATTTCGACATTATGATTTTCGACGCTTTAAAAGTGAGAAAAAGTTTCTTAGAACTCTTAAAGACACAGGCTAAAAACTTTTCCGGTCTTTTGCTAAAAATTTTGTCAAAAGCGAAGGTCGGGAATGTAAAAGTGCCTCGGTAAAACACGGCCTCAAAATTTTTATAAACTTTTTAAACTTAAAAAAACTTAATCAATTGGTCGATTACCCCTTTGCACTACTTTTCTAATCTCCTAAAAATCGTTAAATTACGATTATTACAAGGATTACAAAAAAATAAATAAAAATGGCAAAAAAGCGATGCAAATAGCCCTGGAAATGTGCCACCTGGCTTGCAGAAAATCAATTGTTGTTGTTGTTTCCAATTTGTCGCTTTCGCCGCCGAGGGCGGGTATCATCAAAAAGGGGCGTGGCTTCGACTGGGAGAAGCCGGAGGGCATGAGCCGGCAAAAAGGAGCCGCGTTGCGTAGCATCTCTCCCTCTCTCCCTCTCTCTCTCTCTCTCGCTCTTGCTCTCTCGCCCAAGGCCCCTGAGGACAGCTGGCCCAGCAAAGGGGGCCCTGCAAAAAACGGCGTAATCCACCACTCAACGTCGTAACATGGCCACTGGATACGTTGCGAAAGTTTTAAAGGGACCGTCCAGTTAGCCACTTTTACCGGGGAATGGGAAACTGAGGAAATATTTGATTCCTAAAATTCCTGTGCAGTTTTCAACGCTCGTTCAGATGAAAAACTCATAATTTACTCGGATTCGGATTCCTGCCCTAAAAATCGCTGAAAAGTCCAGTCAAATGATGTTGCTCACAAACAGAATGCTTTGAGGTTTTGCCAAAAAGGTTTGCCGAAAAAGGTTTGGTACCAAACCTGGGCGGCCCTGGTTTAATTGCTAGAATTTTTCGAAGTGATCACTTTTTATCGTTTTCGAGCAAAGTCGCCACGTCGATGTTTTCGAAAATTCACGTCAGCCAGTCGAGCTCGTCAGAATTTTGCCCTGGACTCATTCTAACCAGCTTAAAACGCTGATTCTAATGTGCTACCTGGCATAGCTGCAAAATCGCGTTTGTGGTTTTTACGATTTTTTGAAGTTTTACCTAGACACCCGCTCCCGATCGTCCGTGCCTTCTAAGGCTGATTCCGCGAGAAATCAACCTTGCAAAATCGTTCTGAATGCCGCATCAGAAAGAGCATAAAAAATAGTGCCGAGAAAAGCCGGGACCTTATCCATCAAGACGAAGGTGTTCAGAGTTTATTCTTAACAAGCGATTCCCAAGCAAACAAAGCAATACAATGCGTTTTGTAATCAATGGAGTAGCCTTTCGCGTACAATTCGGTCATTTCATAAAAATATTTAGGGCTTAATTGACGTGGTGAAGTGGTGGCCGGGCCGGCTAGATGGGCACGCTGTTGCGTCCGCCCGACGGTTTGTGCTCGTCGAGGCTGCCCGGCTCGGCGTCGGCGCACGCGTATCGCATCACCGTCACCTGAAGCAGCGTCGGCTTCGGAAAGCAAAATAAGCCGAAGCTGGCTAAGCCTAAGTCTGAACCTAAGCCTAAGCCTACGCTTATCTCGAGCCCAAGCCTAAGCCTAAGCCTAAGCCTAAGCCTAGGCCTAAGCCTAAGCCTATGCTTTGCCTAGGCCCAGGCCTAAGCCGATGACTAAGCCCAAGCCCAAGCCCCATCCAGCCGACCCACCTGCGAGGTGTCCTGGCCGAAGCCAAGTGCGGCTCCATGATTCCGGAAGCAGTCGAGGTGGGCGGTGGCCGAGACGAGCGTCACCACCTCGTTCGGGTGGTTCAGGAACCCGCCGTCGACCAGCTGTCGCCCGCGCACCAGCAGCTCGAGCTGGTTCTTCTGGCAGAATTGGGTGGCCTCGACGTCTGCAAGGAGGTCAGGGTCGGGCTTTTTATCATTACTTTGAAGTATTTTTCTAGGTTTTTCAGCGAACTGTAGATGATCCGCTATTTTTCCAATAAGCCTCGGTAGGCAGTAGATGCGCATGGCCTACCGGTAAAGCGGGGCATGTCGGTCTCCAGGTCGTGGGCGGCGGCGGCTCCGACCAGCTCCAACCTGGCCCACATCGCCTCGACGGTCAGGTTCAGGTCGAGGTCGGCGGTGGGCGGGCGCTGGACTTGGCGGAGGCGGGAGAGTCCTGAAGGCAGGGGTGAGAGAGCGAGGCAGGGAGCGATAGAGAGAGAGAGAGCAGAGAGAGCGAGAGAGAGGAGAGAGAACGAGTCAGAAAGATACCTTCTTCCCGCAAATATCTCCCCGGACCGCCGTGCATGCAAAGCACGGTTCCATTGATTGTGGCGGCGAGGGGCAGCATCGCCAACGTTTCCTAACGCGTTGTCAAGCTGCAGCGCCCGGTAGCAGCTCACCGACAGCAGGTCGATCTCCATGAAGTCGTTGGCGTTCCTCAGCTCTTCGGGAAAGAGGCCGCGTCGCTGCATGTTCTCGTAGAGGTCGATTTCCTGCAAAAATGTGTAAGTTGCAGCCTAAGCCTAAGCCTAACCTAAGCAAAAGCCTAAGCTTAAGCGAAACCTAATCCTGATCCTAAGCCTAAGCCCAAGCCTAATGCTAAGCCGAAACCCAAGTCTACGCCAAAACCTAAGCCTAACCTAAGCCTAAGCCTAAGCCTAAGCCTAAGCCTAAGCCTAAGCCTAAGCCTAAGCCCAAGCCCAAGCCTCACCTTAAACATCGCCGGATCCTCGTGGAACCCCTTGAGGATGTGGATCTGCCCCGGGTACTTCAGCTTCATGCACAGCAGCATGAAGATGACCTCGAGGGACGCGTAGCCGAGGCCTAGAAAGGTGATAGGGTGCAAATAAGTCTTACCCGCAAAATTCCCCAAAAAGAGGTACTGGTGATCAGTGGGCGGGCCGACCATCGACATCAGCGCGATCAGCGCGTCGCCCTCGCCGTGCAGCGGGCCGATTACGGTAATTGGACCCTGAGATGATTTTAGGCTTTAGCTTCGGCTTGGCTTCGGCTTGGGTTAGGCTTAGGCTTAATAGGCTCATGCTCCTACTCAAACTCCGGCTTATGCTTGGGCTTAGGCTAATGCTCATGCTCCGACTCCGACCAACCCTCAAATCGAGCACCGTCGGCTCCATGGCGATCAGCTTCTTGGCCTGCTCGAAGATGTGGCACATCTGGAGAACAGAAATTTGATAGAAGTCGAATTCCTACCACTTCCTTCTTGTAGATGACGTTGTGCCGGTGGCCGAGCTGGTAGCTGGAGATGTAGTTCCAGATTGACGTGATAATTGGGGCTGAAAATCCTGTGTTTTGAGGGGTGCGTGCGCCGACCACGCCGAGGAGGTCCGACGAAACGAAAAAGATCGCTGAGTTCGACAAGCTTAGCGATGCCGACGACGCGGACAAGTTCAGGTGATTCTGCGCTGCGGTTTCTTTGATTCCTCACCTAAATCCTGATCCGCGTAGCTGTAGTCCTTGCACGGCTCGATGTCGACCGTCGGCTCGACCTCTGTGGTCGGCTTAAATTGGGAATAGCGGCCGGGTCCGGCATCTTCGGCAAGTTCACGCAAAAAAAAACTTTAAAAACTCGCCTCATCGGAGCTCATGCTGACGGCGCGATGCGAGATTTTCGTAGCAGCCTAAGGATTTTGGAGGGTATTCCATACGGAAATTCAGTTAAATTCAGGGATGCTAATTTTCTAATTAAAATATGGGCTTGATTACATCCGACTTGGTTTCAATTAGGCTGTGCTGATTGTGAGTCCAGCCAAACTTGGCTTGGCTTGGCTTAGCTTGGCTTGACTTGGCTTAACTTGGCTTAGCTGGCTTGGCTTGGCTTCCCTTTCCTTGGCTCCCCTTTAAATTGCAACAGTATTATGAATATTTATTCCGTCTATTGGCATGTGGAAATCCGTGGTATGTCATCCAAAAACCGTGTAAATACAAAAAACCAGGGTTGAAAAGCCGCTTCGCGACTTTTCAACCCTGGCCCCCGTCTAATCCTATGATGTTCTTTATTTTGCATAATTGTGTCTCAATTCCGATGACAAAAAAAATGAAAAATGAGCCCTTTGGGCCTTTATCTAGGCTACTGCAACTTCCGGCGTCTGCTAATTTTCTCCTAACAAAGTGGGCGGCCGAATTTTTACGAAAAACTTAATTTTAATGTCGAAAACAACATATGTTACAAAATCTGATGTGTGTGCAGTCATCTACAGCCCCTGACGCATCTAATGACGTATCAAACACCTCCTTACGCCCCTTCCCTCTTGAGATATCCTCCGGACACGCTGACGGAAGTTGCATGCAAAGTGTCATACACACACACACACACACACAGACACTATTTTTTATATATAGTAGGATAAGGAAAGACATTTTGTTGAAAACTTGCATACAAAATCTAAATATTATCAAAATCCGGATCAAAAGAGGCCGCATTCAAATTGCGGAGGGACGGATAGCCAAAGTTATGAGTGGTTCGGGAGCGCCGGATACGTTCGGTCTCGTAGAGCAGCAGCTCACCCTGCAAAAAGGAGTTAAAAATGGACTCTCGAGGCCCTTTAAAACCAGAGTTGTTATAACTCAAGCAAAACAAGGCCTCAAACAATCTTGTTTGAACAACGTTGTTTGATAGGATTTTTGGAGATTCAAATCAAACATGTTTTGTTTGAGATGACCGTTGTTCGCTCAAACAAAACAAGATTGTTTGAACTATTTGAGCAGTTTGAGTTTTGTTTGACCTTGTTTGAAATATATGCTAATTTTGGATTTAAAGTTTGCTTTTTCAGCATTTTCGCAATTTACATAAATTTTTTTCGGTAAAATTTGTTTTTGAATGTTTGAATTCGCTTCCGATCCAGCAAAAATCCCCAAAAATCTCACAGTTTAGGGTGCTCAAACAAGTTCAAACAAGTCAAACAAGCTTGTTTGATTTGATCCCCTGGAACTCAAATCAAACAAGGTTGTTTTGTTTGAAACTTTTCGAGCTCAAACAAAGCAAACTTGTTTGAGTTGTTTGAATAATTTGTTGTTTGTTGTTTGAGTTATAACGACTCTATTCAAAACCACGTTTGCCAGGTTCCGCAAAGATTCGGTGCTAGCCTACCCTTTCAGCCAGCTTCTCAGGCCTGATTCCGATCGGAGGCAAGCAAAGCACGTCGACATCCGGGTCGTCGAAGTCTTCAGTGAACCAGGTGGCTCCTGTAAAATGAACTTTAGGGGACTGAAGCCTGAGTCTAAGCCTAAGCCTAAGCCTAAGCCTAAGCCTAAGCCTAAGCCTAAGCCTAAGCCTAAGCCTAAGCCTAAGTCTCAACCCAGGCCTAAGCCTACGCCTAAGCCTAAGTCTAAGCCTACGCCTAAGCCTAAGCCTAAGCCTAAACCCAATCCTAAGCCCAAGCCCATGCTAAGTATAAGCCTAAGCCTAAGCCTAACCTAAGCCTAAGCCTAATTCTAAGCCTAAGCCTAAGCCTAAAACCAAGCCCAATCCTAATCCTAAAGCTCACTTTTTCTCCTCCGCTCCGGCTGACTTCGGCTCCTCGGCGCGGGTCTATCAGAATTTTCCTGCTCCGTTCCGAGATTCTGTGGCTTTTTGGTATTCGTTGGAGCTAAATATCTTTCTCTTTTTGGGCCTTCCATTTTCAGTTACAATTTTTGTCGGCTTCTCTGCGTGATTTCGTGATGGTTGGTCGTTGAGAGAGGATTTTTCCGTTGGAATTACCATTTGTTGGCCCGGACGAGGCTTTACGGTCTAAAAAAGCGTTTTTGAGGAATTGGTCGAAGTTACCTTTCACTTTTTCTAATTTTTGTGGGATTTTCGGGTTATCTGTTTCCTTCTGGCCGTCCAGGTCGATTGAGAGGTCTTTTTTTAGGGTACGACGAGCTGGAGCATCTGGAAAAAGATCTTACTCTCTCTGGCCCTCTCTCGCTCTCTCCTTCTCTCTCTCTCACTCTCTCTCTCTCTCTCTCTCTCTCTACCTGCTTCAACTTCCGGCTTCTCTCGCTTCGAAATGTTTTCAAATTCTTGTTCCATTGGCGACGGAGTCTCTTTTTCTGTAGTTTGTGTCCCAGCGCTTCGCGACGCGGGTCGGATCGTGCCCTGAAAACCTCCAAAATCCTCCTTCAGAAATCTCTGCTAGCTTGCCCTCGGCCCGGAAGGTGCATAGGAAAATACAAGCTAAAAACTACAAACAACAAACATAAAATACAAACTACAACCAAGTCAAACCTCCTCTATCTGAAGCGGGCTGAGGCTCGCTTTTGGGGCAGTAGTAGCATTCGTCTGTAGTTGCGGAACGGAAATTTTGATCACGACAGCATTCAAGTCGGGTTCCTCTTGGATTCTGGCGTGTTTCGAAGCTTCAGATGAGGTCTGAAGCCTGGATGGGGCCTAGAAGCAACTGAATCTGAGGGAGGCAAGCGAAATCGTGCTTTAATGGTCCTTTAAAGGAGCTGGGAAGAACACGAAAACCACACCCGAAAGATTACAAGGTCTCGACAAAGATACACAGAGAGAGAGAGAGAGAGAGAGAGAGAGAGACGAGGAAGGCAGAACGCCCCTTGGCGTAGCGCTTACTTGTTGAGACCTAGCCAATCGAAGGGGTCGATTTGGCCCTTCCTAGCCTTTTTAAAAGGCTTAAACGTAAAAATTAAACCGTTCCGTACCAATCCATAACTAATTTTGCCTTGTCCCGCCCTTTAAAATCCGTTTGCTGCTTGCAACCTCACCCGAGCAGGGATCGCTAGAGTCCCAGAGGCTTCAGTTCGTCCGGATGCCTCCATTTTTGGCAAATTTACGGTGCCGCTCCGTCTGTTTTCGTTAGCGCTATTTTCCGGCGGTTCCGGAATGTTTCCATTTCCGGAAAAGTCGTCGAGATTGATGCGCAAATCCGGTTGACTCTTGGCTGCGCGAGGGGATGCTGGGTGCTGCTGAAAAATGGGTTAGAATTCGGAAATAATCTTTGCGAGCCCACCCTTTCCTAAAGAAACTCCGCTAGTTTGCCCTTTTATAAAAAATCCCTGCCAGTTTACCTCACCTTTGCCGCCTCCCTGGCTAACCATGAGGGCTGATTCGGCACCGGAACCATCAGCTCTTCCTCCCCATTCACCATCGAGTGTATATATGAGCATGAGGGGCTTTTCTCAAACCCATCGAACGGATACGGTAGACCGGTGCAAGAGCCGTAGCCCTAAAAATATCGTGACTTCAGACTGGCAGCCCGTATCAAATAAACTCTGCTATCCCGCCCCTTCCATTCCCAAATGATCTCTGCTAGCCTACCCCTTCCATTCCCAAATGATCTCTGCTAGCCTGCCCCTTCCATTCCCAAATGATCTCTGCTAGCCTGCCCCCTTCCATTCCCAAATGATCTCTGCTAGCCTGCCCCTTCCATTCCCAAATGATCTCTGCTAGCCTGCCCCTTCCATTCCCAAATGATCTCCGCTAGCCTGCCCCTTCCATTCCCAAATGAGCTCCGCTAGCCTGCCCCCCTTCCATTCCCAAATGATCTCTGCTAGCCTGCCCCTTCCATTCCCAAATGATCTCTGCTAGCCTGCCCCTTCCATTCCCAAATGATCTCTGCTAGCCTGCCCCTTCCATTCCCAAATGATCTCTGCTAGCCTGCCCCTTCCATTCCCAAATGATCTCTGCTAGCCTGCCCCCTTCCATTCCCAAATGATCTCTGCTAGCCTGCCCCTTCCATTCCCAAATGATCTCTGCTAGCCTGCCCCTTCCATTCCCAAATGATCTCTGCTAGCCTGCCCCCTTCCATTCCCAAATGATCTCTGCTAGCCTGCCCCTTCCATTCCCAAATGATCTCTGCTAGCCTGCCCCTTCCATTCCCAAATGATCTCCGCTAGCCTGCCCCTTCCATTCCCAAATGAGCTCCGCTAGCCTGCCCCCTTCCATTCCCAAATGATCTCTGCTAGCCTGCCCCTTCCATTCCCAAATGATCTCTGCTAGCCTGCCCCTTCCATTCCCAAATGATCTCTGCTAGCCTGCCCCTTCCATTCCCAAATGATCTCTGCTAGCCTGCCCCTTCCATTCCCAAATGATCTCTGCTAGCCTGCCCCCTTCCATTCCCAAATGATCTCTGCTAGCCTGCCCCTTCCATTCCCAAATGATCTCTGCTAGCCTGCCCCTTCCATTCCCAAATGATCTCTGCTAGCCTGCCCCTTCCATTCCCAAATGATCTCTGCTAGTCTGCCCCTTCCATTCCCAAATGATCTCCGCTAGCCTGCCCGAACGTACATGCTGCTTCAAGTAGATATCCACCCCCTCGGCACCATTCAGAAAATGCTCTCCATTATGCCCGTTTCGAGAGGCTCCTGGCACGACGAAGCGCTAAAAATAAAAAAAATTGCTAGCGCTATTGCGCACTAAAAATACCGTATTTCTATTTCGCAATTTCTCAGCTAGGGTACCGTAGTTGCAGGGGATGAATGGGCCTCTTTCTACGGCTACGTATTCTCCGTCCGGCTCGAGGTCTTCGAACTGGAATGGAGAAACTGAGAGAGAGGGAGCCAGAAAGAGCGAGAGAAAGCGAGAGAGGGGAGATAGAGATAGAGAGAGAGAGAGATAGCGAGAACGATAGAGAGCGTGAGAGAGAGAGAGAGAGAGAGAGAGAGACCAATTCTTTAATCAACCCACATGACTAATTTGCCTTCCATCTATCGTGTACAGTTTATTGACAGCAGTGGTGGTCTGAAAATTTTTGTAGTTTGTAGCGTCCTCTAGCCCGTCCCGTGCCTTCAAAATCTTTGTCAACTGATCCAGAAAAACGATCCAATGTCGAAAGTATCGCCTCGTCACGTGCACGACCCGGCTGCTGTTCCGCTCGTCGCCGTTGCGGTAGACGTGGATCTGAAGAGAAAACGGCGTTTGGGTACCGTCCCCGGGAAGCGGGAAGTGTACCACGTGCCCAATTTTCTCACCGAAAACTAATTACGCTAGGTATTTAAAGGGATGGTGCCAAAAACTGGGATTTTTGGTACTCAGTTGTTAGCGGGGGGAGGTAATGATTTAAGCAGGGGAACAAATTTATGTTTTTCCGTATATACCGAACTGTTTATAATAAATGGCATTTTTTATCATATTTTTAATAATATTTTGATCGCCCGAAAGCCACAAAAAATTAATTTTTCCATGCTTTGGTAAAAAAAACTAAAAATTAAAAATTCGTGCAATTTTTAGAGGAATTTCACCTAATCAATTACGCTAGGTAGTTAAAGGGATGGTGACAGCATACGGTTCACTTAAAACCCACCCGAATCGGCCTAAAGTCGAACGGCACATTGCAGGGGCAAATGTGCTGCCGATGGAAGGGGCCCTGGGGGCTCGAGGCCAGGTCGACCATCTGGGGTACGGTATGTAGGTCACAAAATAGCATAAAGCATAAAGCGACGAGTTCATGCTAGAAAAACAAAAAGACCTCAGAAAACCTTTGAAATACGAAAATTTAAATGATTCGACGAAAAGTCGATTTCGCTGGAAAATTTGCACCCTAGATCCCAGCAAAAAATGCAGAAAGAAAATGGAGAAAGTCAAGTAAAAAACGTAAAAAATATGGCCCGCCACCTCGCGAACCCCCTCTTGCCACTTCACTGCAGCTTGCGGCCCCGAAATGGGCCCCGAAAACGGAAAAATCAAAGATTTGGCCCCACGAAAGGGCCCAAAGGCCAAAAGGAAAGAAAAAACACATATAGCGCGAGAATGGGCGGCCAAGGAGCAAGGATTACGAAGCTGAATTCATAAAACAAAGCTAAATTCTCGAATTTTCGGCTGCTGCTTAAGCTTCGTTAGGCGTTGGCTTGCACTTCGGCTTGGATTAGGCGTAGGTTTATAGGGTTTAGACTTAGGCTTAGAATTAGGGTTGGGCTTAGGATTAGGCCTAAGCTTCGGCTCAGGCGTAAGCTGTGGCTTAGTTCGGCTCAGAGACAGACTTAGGTTTTCGCTGAGGCTTAAGCTTGAACTTAGGCTTTGAAGTGCAGCAAGAGGCGGAACTTATATATCGCAAGTAGACAGTTTTTGCAAGGTATATAGCCCCTCAGCGGTGTAGATACGAATCCGGAGGACAAATGTTCACCGGCCGCAGCCGCGACATATTTTGGGTGGTGCGCGGGTGTTGAGGGGATAATTGTGGGCACCACGCTGGCATCTGAAGCTAGCTCTCTGCCTCTGTCTCTTTCTCTCCCTCTCTCTCTCTCTCACTCTTTCTCGCTCTCACCCCCACCTTCGAACCTAAGAAAAGAGACTTCCGGCATATGGCTGGTCTTCCCTTTTTCGAGAAGCCGATAATGGCCCTTATGATACGATGTGGACGATACGAAATGAGTAGAAGGAAGCAAAGGATCTCTGCTAGCTTGCCTAAGACGGCTCTGAGTGGGAGAAAGTATTGGAAAGCTATTTCCTCAGAATCCTCTAGCCTGCCCTTTCCTAAAGAATCTCTGCTAGCCTGCCCTTTTCTAAAGAATCTCTGCTAGCCTGCCCTTTCCTAAAGAATCTCTGCTAGACTGCCCTTTCCTAAAGAATCTCTGCTAACTGTCACCAAATTCCGTTCGTGAAATTAGAGTCTCCCTTTAATGTCAAAAAGAGCGACATCTGCCGCCCCCAATTGGAAGCGTAGTTTGGCGTCCGGCGTACTCTATCTTTTGGGTGAGCATTCAGCAGTGTGGGGAATTGAGCGATGAGTGATAAGAAATGACGGATACCCGCATTTTCTTTGCCCCCGCGCCTCGCGCCAATTTTGGCATCGTATCGATCATTTTTCAGCTATTCAATTATCCTAATTTCCGGTTATTAATGGTAAGATATAATCCTAAAAATTCGAAATTCGAAACCGAAAAATTGAGTGTTTCAGCTCAGCCTGAGCCTAACCTAACTACGCAACAAAATATCTTTTGTCTGTTTCCTTTTCTCGCTCTTCTTCGCTCTCTCTCTCGCTCTCTCTCTCTCTCTCTCTCTCTCTCGCTTTATTTTCATTTCAGAAAGATGAAGCGCATCGTAGAGGGGGAATGTGGACGTTCAAACGACCTGGTCGGCCTTGCCAACCAATTTGGTACTACTAATCAACGGGTTCAATCAAATATTCCTCAAGGCAAGTGGATTCCCTAAAGATCTCTGCTAGTCCCTTTTCTTAAGGAACCTTCGCCAACCGGGCTTGGAATTCGCTTTAAAACATGATCAAAACTCGATTTTAGCCTCATCAAGCCTCCTGCCCTCTTCATCCCAGGGCGAGCTGTTTGCGAATGAGTTTTTGCAGCAGAAAGCGCAGAGGACGGCCGCTCCGAGGTCATTTAATACTGGGGTAAGCCGAAGACGAATGGAAGCCTAAGCCTAAGCCTAAGCCTAAGCCTAATTCTTTCTTTCCAGGCCTTCCTCCACCAACGCCCAAATTCCGCGAAGACCGCCGCCATGGCCCAACAGTGGGGCAGCGAATTTGCGTCAGCGCAGCAACAAAGTTTAGGTAAGCCCAAGAGTAAGCCCAAGCCAAGCCAAAGCAAAGCCTAAGCCAAGCGAAGCCCAAACTTTTTTGCAGGAAACCAATGGGCCAACCAGTATCAAGCGGCAATGCCGAGTCGCACCATGGAAGCAGCCTGGTCTCAAGCCGTCGTCCCGGCTAACTTGCAGCAGGGGTGCGTTTCCTAAAGAATCTCTGCTAGCCTGCCCTTTCCTAAAGAATCTCTGCTAGCCTGCCCTTTCCTAAAGAATCTCTGCTAGCCTGCCCTTTCCTAAAGAATCTCTGCTAGCATGCCTGTTCCTAAGGAATCTCTGCTAGCCTGTCATTTCCTAAAGAATCCCTGCTAGCCTGCTCTTTCCTAAAGAATCCCTGCTAGCTTGCCCTTTCTTCAAGAATCTCTGCTAGCCATCCCTCTCTTAAAGAATCCTGTTCAGCTCCTCCCACGACAGCGGCATGTGGTCGGCCGAATTTTTGGATCAAGTCGATACTTCTCTTGGCAAGACGAGGGTAGGTCCAATCTTACAGAGACTCGGAAATCACTCAAAAACAACTAATTTTTCCGTTTCAGTCGGGCACGCGCTGCCAGTGTAGCGTGTGCGAGGTGCGTTTTACCCTTCCATAGCACACCCCCGAATTTGTTTCCGAACAGTGCTTTTTTGAGTCATTGGCAAAACCTGACGCGACCTAGCCCATTCGATAGAGAATTCGATTCTGAACAAGAGCCGGTTGTCCTTTTTTGCGGAATGGCCTATTCCTGATTGTATAAAATTTTAAAACTACACTCGAAAGGCTCTCTTTTCGCTCGAAGGGCACTCATGGTAAGAGACAACCACTAGTTTTTAATTTATTTTAATTAAAATTAAATTAAAAATTTTTGATTTTTTAACAGGGATAGCCATACCGCAAAAAAGGACAACGGGTCTTGTTCAGAATCAAATTCTCTATCGAATGAGCTAGGTCTCGTAAGGTTTTGCCGATGACTCAAAAAAGCACTCCTTTTGAGGCCCCGGGAGCACGAGTTAATTTATTTTAGCACAATCCCCTTAAAAACCGCCAGAAAATCTGGGCATGTCGAAGTTGTCGTTTCAGACGGACATTTACACGGACGCCTGGGCTGATGCGGAGGTGGAGAAGCAGTCGAGGGCGGCGGAGATGGACCAGGCATGGGATGAGATATGGGATAAATCGAGGGTGAGAGAGAGAGAGAGAGCGAGAGAGAGAATTGATCGCCCAATTTTCAGCTCGACGCCGTCCACCAGCAGTTCAGCAAGGAGACGATCAATGAGGAGTATGTTCATGAGGTGGCCAGTTTGAATTTCTCTTTCTTTCTCTCTCTCTCTCTCTCTCTCTCTCTCTCTCTCTCTCTCTCTCCCTCTTTCTCTCTATCTCTCTTTTGGTCTCTCTCTGTCTCTCTGTCTCTATCTCTCATTCCTCCTTCAACAATTCAACAAAATCCTTCAGGAATCGAACCCATTCTTGACCTCTGCCAATCCGACGGAAGTTGGAGATGATCTGCTACAGCAGGGCGATTTGGGAGGCGCAATTTTGGCTTATGAAGCTGCGACTCGTCAAGATCCACAAGATGCACAGGCGAGAGAAAGGGGAGAGCGAGCGAGAGGGAGAGAGATATAGAGAGAGAAAACGCTATATGTTCAGGCTTGGTGCAACCTCGGGCTCTCCTTGGCGGAGAATGAGTACGATACCCGAGCAATCACGGCCTTCCGGAAGTGCCTTGATATCAACCCGGCCAACCAGCAAGCTCTGCTTGGGCTCTCCGTTTCCCTGGCCAACGAGAATCTGGAGAACGACGCCTTGGAAAACCTGGAAAAGTGGATTGTGGTAAGCCTAAGCCAAGCCTACGTCTAAGCCCAAGCCTAAACCTAAGCCTAAGCCTATGCCTAAGCCTATGCCTATGCCCATTTCAGGCCCACAATGGCGGAGATCCGGCTACGGTAGTACGAGCGAAACCTCTCTACAGCTCGTTCCTGGATCACAACTACTTTGGGAAGGTATGTCAGCCTAAAGTGCCGCTGTATCCTGACTTTTGCAGGTAGAAGAACAATTCCTTGACGCGGCCCGTCAACAGGAAGGAGCCGGAGATGCCGAGCTGCAAAATGCCCTCGGCGTGCTGTACAATTTGAACAGGAATTTTCATCGGGCAATTGATTGTATGCGGATGGCCGTGCAGCATAAGCCAGAGGTGAGGGTCTTCCTCAAGAATCTCTGCTAGCCTGCCCTTTCCTCAAGAATCTCTGCTAGCCTGTCTTTTTCAGGATCCCCGGTTATGGAATCGTCTGGGAGCTACTCTGGCCAATGGGGATCAGACAGCTGAAGCCATTAGTGCGTATCGTGAAGCGCTTAGCAGGTTGGAGAGAGAGAGAGAGAGAGAGAGAGAGAGAGAGCGAGAGCAATAGAAAGAGGGAGCAAGCTGAATGCGAGTTTTAAGGTATCCTGCATACGTTCGAGCCCGCTTCAACCTTGGAATTAGCTGCATGCACCTCTCCAGCCATAGGTGAGCTGCTGTCACCGTCCCTTTAAAATCCACTCCCTTCAGGGAAGCCGTTGAACACTTTGCAATGGCCCTCGAATCACAGAAAGGCGAGAAGGAGACATCGAGCATTTGGAATACGATGAGGTGGGCAGTCTAGCTGAGATCATTTGAGAATGGAAAAGGCAGGCTAGCAGATATTCTTGTGGAATCCGCAGAAATTGAAAATTACGCTAATTCAGGTCCGCCATCCTGCGACTACCTCTCGGAACGGGTGACGAGATTTTACAGGCAGCGAATTCGAGGAATTTGGGAGAGGTGGGCGAGAGAGAGAGAGAGAGAGAGAGAGAGAGAGAGAGAGAGAGAGAGAAAGAGAGAGAGAGAGCGAGAGCGAGAGATGCAAAACGCTATTTCCTTAATTCCAGCTCCGAAACGCCCTCCGGCGAGTCCCCGCTTGACATTCGGAGATTGACGAAAAAACCTCGGACGGGACCTGTCGACACTGCGTGCAAGCGCTGCTTTATTGGACCCCTTGACTACTCTGCGTTAATAAATAGAATATAATCTTAAACTACAAATATACAAATATTTATTAAATAGCAAAACGAATCGAGAATCACAATTCAGACCCGGGACGAGAGAGAGAGAGAGAGAGAGAGAGAGAGAGAGAGAGAGGGAGAGAGAGAGAAACTATACACATTGCGTCGGCGCCAACGAGTGTCTACCACCCCATTTCGACCAGCCGGGCACAAAGAACGACCCGCGCTTCACGCTAGAAGCCGACGCGCGACAGCTATCGTCCCAGCCAGATCCACGATATTCATCGTCATCCTCGTCGAGCTCGATCCCTGAAATCCGGAATGGTCTCTGCTAGCCTGCCCAAAGAAGTGTCGTCAAGAATCGTTGCTAGCCTGTATTTCCTAAAGAATCTCTGCTAGCCTGCTTTGAAACTTATGAAAAAGACGTACCTGAACCACCAAAGATAGAATTTCTTGCGTAAAGCATCGAAGCCCGAGCTCGCTGAAAAGAATATTGAAAAACATCTTTCTCGCTCTTTCTCTCTCTCTCGCTCTCTCTCGTTCTCTTTACCTCACTGATGGCTTGCGGCAAATCCTTGACACGGCAGCAGTGGAATATCAACAGTACGGACACGGAAAATAGGCACAAAATGGAGCACATCGCCACGGCGAGGAAGAGGAGGAAGGAGGAGGGTCGGGTGTCCATTTCTAAAATTTACGGTTTTCCATAGCTGGAATTTCCTATTTTTGGCTTTCTTGTACATTTAAAGCAGAAAGCTAACTGTCAGGCCCAAACCTAAACCTATGCCTAAGCCGAAGCCTAAGCCTAAACCTAAACCTAAGCCTGGGCCAACGTTTTTCAGAGGGTTTCACCCCATTTTGGAAAGACCCAGCGAGAGAGAGAGAGAGAGATCATTTTTTACTGCTAGAACTCACCAAAGCAAATCATAATTTCCAATATGACGTGAGCCGGTCTGGCGAGCTTTTAGGGCTTCTATAGCTGAAGCTGCTAGATCGGGAAAGGGCAGTCAAGAGAAGAGGGCAAATACAAAGAAATAGTTATAACGTTAAGTGCCTTCCGAGAGAAATGGAGAGAGAGAGAGAGAGTGAGAGAGAGAGAGAGAGAGAGAGAGAGAGAGAGAGAGAGAGATGAAGTGGTGGTTGTCTGGGGCCGCATATATTCAGGAGGGAGAGGAATATGCCCGATCGAGCATTCAGGAATTCTTGAGGAAAAAGCGGAAAAGGGAAGGGCGGGGTTCCCCTTACTTATTGTCCCAGGACACACACACACACACACACACACACGAGATCCATGTGTTTTTAGGGGATTTTTAGGAGAGAGAGAGAGAGAGAGAGAGAGAGAGAGAGAGAGAGAGGGAGAGAGAGAGAGAGCGAGAGAGAAAATGAGCAAACATTAGCCGAAGATGTGAACACATTTCAAGATTTTTTAAGGGAAAACCACGCGTCCATGTTAAAGATTCCCTAAGGGTCTCTGTTAGCTTGCCAAAGTCCGTAAACTGGCACTATCCCTTTAAAAACAAAATTGTCCAACTTTTCAGAAAGAATCTCTGCTAGTTAGCTTCCAGTTGAAACTGGTCGGCTGGCAGAGATCATTGCGGAAGGGAGAGAGCGAGCAAGAACGAGAGAGCGAGAGAAATAGATAGAGTGAGAGAGAGCGAGGGATAGAGCTCCAGAAATCGTGTTAGAGAGAGAGCGCCTAAGAAGTAGAGAAAGAGAGGGAGAGAGAGAGATAGACCGAGATAGAGAGAGAAAGAGAGAGACAGAGAGAGAGACAGAGAGTGAGAGAGAGAGAGAGAGAGAGAGAGAGAGAGAGAGAGGGGCGTAAGCGAATCCAAAAGAGGCAGGCAACGGAGACCCATTAGAAAAGAGAACCAAAGAAGCCAGAGTGGGAGAGCGACTTGGCAACATCCCAATACTTCAAAAATCACACAGCCAGCGCGTCGACCCAAATAAACGGGGGCCAGCGCGGGGGTTAACCTTTGCGCTAGAGTGACTCCCAACTCACTCTTGGCTTCTGCTTCTGCTTCTCCCCTCCCCCAAAGTTGCCCATCCACCGGAAAAATTTAATTTGGTGCCCCCTGGTGGCCCTCGAAGAGCCCCGAAAAACGCGGAGAGTTTGGAGTGAAGTTTCAACCGGGTGTAATTACAGAATTCGCACGTTTGGTGGGTTGGTCGATGTGGGGGGAAGGTTTCTTTTGCACTCTCTCCATCTCTCTCCCTCTCTCTCTCTCTCTCTCTCTCTCTCTCTCTCTCTTTCTGTCTCTCACTCTTCCCCAGTAGTCTGTGCGAGCTTGCCGAGAATCTCAGGAACGTCAACTAGCAAAGAACTCTTGGGAAAGGTAAGCTCAAGCTTAGGCTTAGTCTTAGGCTTAGGCCTAGGCTTGGGCTTGGCTTGGGAACAGGCTTCGGCATAAGCTTAGGCTTAGGCAGGTGCATCTTAGCCTTAGGGTTCGCTTCGGCTTTGGCTTAGGCTTATGCTTAGGCTTCAGCTTAAGCTAACGCGTAGGCCTAGAGTTGAGCTGGGGCTTAGGCTTAGGCTTAAGGTGGGGCTTGGACTTGACTTAGGCTTAGGCATAACTTATTAGGTTTCAGGTTTCCGAAGCTTGACTTCGGCTTCGGCCCTAGCAGGCTTAGGTTGACGCTTAGGCTGAGGCTTCGCTTAGGCGTAGGCTGAAGCTTAGGTTTAGGCTTGGACTTAAGCTTAGACATTAGCATGGACTTAGGCTGAGACTTACCGTGTCCTTTGTTCGTAAAAAGCACAAATACCCAGCTTTTCTCACCTGCGCTTTGGAAGTTGTGTAGCCAGCTCCCAGCTCCCAGCTCCCAGCTTCCTGCGTAGCTTCGAAAATATTTTCCGTGAATTCCAACGCCTGTGAGAATATCCGCAAAAATGGAGGGAACGGCCCTAGCGCTCCCCTACCTTCTGAAAAGTAATCAAATTCCAAGGCACTCCACCCGGACAATATCCCCCTCCCCCCCTTATATGTGGGTGGGGCCAACAAAGCCCATTTTTGCCGTATGTGCGTCCGTAGAGAGACAAAATGCCGGATGTGGTCTGGCATGGCCCGGCTCTAGCTCCCCCTGAAAGCTGTCTCCTTTCAGGGTCTCTTCAGCCTGAGATGAAGCCCCCATTCAGGAACCAGTCAACCATCCCGGATCTTGGGCTCCCCCCAAATCATCTCGGCCAGGAAGCAGCATGGCATGGGGAAGCATTAGGGTTACTTGGATTTGCTATCAAAATGTCGCAAATTATCAGGTCGAAATTTCATAATGAAAAAATTCATATTGTCGCAATTTCAAAATGTCGAAATTTCCTAATGCCGAAGTCGAATTTTGATAATGCCAAAAATCAGAATGTCGAAATTTCGTAATGTCCAATCTTCAAAATGTCGAAATCCAAAATTTCGAAATTTTTTTTTCTAACCCCCTCCCCCCGCTAACAGTGTAGTACCCCTCCATTTTCACGGACTATCATGTTGTTTTCAATTCTCTGTTACGCTATCGATTAAAACCGATTTATTCATGTAAAAAAGGACCAAAAGATACGGGTAACGTCACATTAACTTCCTTCCACTGGCCATTGCCTAACCCAATCTTCGGGCGGACCGCCCGGGCATGGCTTTTCGGCGCGCAGCTCGTACGTGCCACGCGCGCAGTTTTCGGCAATCATCACGCGCCACTGGTCGACGCGCCACGGTCCATCCGGGTGCCGGTATTCGGTAATCTCAAAAACGATGGTTCTGGACTGTTAGCGGGGGGGGGACCAAACTTTTCCCTGTGATTCTCTACGGCCATATAACAAAATCACACCATTTTTATAGCATTTTACATCCTTTTTTAGATATGAAAACAATTTTGAAAAATAATAAAAAATTTCGAAAATTTTTGACTTTTTCTGAAAAATATATGAAAAATCCACAAACACGTCAAAAATTTCCGAATTTCGAAAATTTCGAGAAATATTTTTTATGACTTTCTAGCAATCAAAAACTACTAAAAACACTATAAAAATGCATAATTTATCATCGTCAGGTGCAAAAAAATTACTAGTTTCGCGCATGCTGAACACCTCCCCCCCGCTAACAGACCAGAACGAAAAATTCGCGTTTTACATACCTCGATGCTGCGCTCGATTTCCACGATGACGTCGGGTCCAAGATTCGCCTTGATAAATTCGGTGAGCTGCTCCGGGAGTCGATGGTCCGGCTCAAATATATTTGTGTTTTACCTGGATGCTATTGAAATTGCGATTCCGACATAATTTTTTCAGTTTTTTTCTTAGCGAGCCGTTTGGCCCAGTAATCAAATATAAAGCGTTTTTACATTGTTTTTAGTAAGTATTAACTATATTTAAAGTAGAAAAACCTTCAAAAAAAAGTTAGAAAATCTTTGAAAAGTCGAAAATGTGGTCATTTTCCCCGAAAAAAATCACTTTTTCAAGTTTTTTTAGTTTTCTTTTTTTTTGTAAATTCAAATTTGGATAGTTTTGTTGGATAGATGGAATAGTAAAAAACAGCTTAGAAACGTCCTATTTGTATTTCAAAAAAATGAATCCTAGGACGGAAATTAGGTCCTCCCCACCCGATAAGGCGAAAGAACCAAAAGGCAGTGAAAATAAAATCGCGGATTTCTATTCACATACCTCGCTAGCATCATATATTAGAAAGACGAATTTGATAGTAGTCAGGCGAGCAGCTCCGTCAATTGGTCGATACTAAAATATCGCTGGAATTTTAAATTTTTCGCCTAAGCCTAAGCCTAAGCCTAAAAACAGTAAAGTGTCTTACCTTGTGTAGAATTTTACGCTGATTCCGAATCTGTCTTCACAAGTTGCGGAATGGCAATTTTTGGATTGTATGCGACAATGCAAAAAGACGCAAACTTCAATTCCCCATAAAAATCGCTAGGGGACGATTCCGGAAGTTTTCTATAGCGGGTTTAACTCAGAAAAACATGGGCTTTCAGATAGGGGCATGTTGAAAATCCGGAAGCCATAACTGTAAAAAATATTTTATTTAAGGAGGGGTGCCACCACACGAAGTTGAAAAGCAGCGGGTTTGGCTTTTGATTACCCGATAAGCGTCCACAAGACATCACATCTGAAAGCCCATGTTTTTCGCAGTAAAACGCACTATCGAACACTTCCGGAGTCGGCTCCTGTCAATTTTATGGGGCATTGAAGTTTGCGTCTTTTTACATTGTAGCACACTAAAACACGTTGGACTTTTCAAAAATTGTCATTCCGCGACTTTTGAAAACAGGTTCGGAATCAGCGTAAAATTCTGCACGAGATAGGCCTGGTTTCGTTTCAAAGCTCCAGTCTGAGTAAACACACTTTACTGTAAGACTTAGCTAAGTCTAAGCCTATGCTAGCCCTCTTACCCTAACCATCACTGCTTCGAGCAGCACTTCCAGCACGCTCATCGCGCGTGGCCAAAGTTTGTGGTCGGCCGAGTCGGCGGTTAGGCAAATCCTGGGGAGATGAGCCACCTGGATGTAGTTAAAAAGATGAATGAAAAGAACAAAGAAAAAAGATGATTCCGCCTACCTGCTCGAAAATTTTGGGATAATGGCAAAGCGCGGGGTGGCCCTTACGAAACCTGCCGTTATCGTTGAGGAAGATTTCCACCTAAACAAACGATTCGAAAAGGAGCTGACCAAAAAAGTGAGTTGAGCTCCATCCACCCAGGCTTAAGCCTCGGCTTACTGTAAAGTGTTTTTACTCAAGTTGGAGTTTCGATTCGGGACCAAGTGCATCTTGTGCAGAATTTTTTTTCTGATACCGAATCCGTTTTCCAAATTTGCTGCGGACTTTTATTTAAAAAGTCATTTTTGGTGCAAATTAAGCTTGAAAAAGCCAAAAATTCGGATCCTGGTCCACTATTCCCTCCAAGGTTCTGCCTCTCCCAGGGGCCCTGAAGTACTCTGTTACAGCTCCCCTCCCGGTTGGCACCATGGTGCATTGGCAAAGTACTCGCTTGCCAAGCGCAGGGCGGGGGTTCGGTTCTCCGCCCTGCACCTTCCTTTTGCTTATTGCATAAAAAAATTTAATTTTTATAAAAAAGCCTGTTTTGACTTTTAAGATGCTTGTCTAGCCAATCTCTAGCCAATTTTGAAGTTGAAATTGATCAGGAAAATCGAAAACGATAACGGTTCCTTGATTTTGGTGAAAAACACTACCATAACTGCTGTATAACTTTCAAAATAAAAGTCCGCAGCAAATTTGGAAAGCGGATTCGGAATCAGAGAAAAAAATTCTGCACAAGGTGCACTTGGTCCCGAATCGTAACTCCAACTTGAGTAAAAACACTTTACAGTTAGGCTTAGGCTTAGGCTTAGGCTTAGCTTGGAATTATTCCAGAACGTCTTGAACGCTTTATGGAGTATACGTCTTGACATGACCCCTATGACACCTAAATCACCTACGCAAGAATTTTGCCTTCGCAGCGTCTCCCGCTCCTGTTGCAGCACTTCCGGCAAACCCTCGACCGTCCAGCGGGTGTGTTCCGCCTTAATCGACCAGCGCAACACGTCGATATACGGACGTACGCAGCCACCAGCCTTAAAACCAAAAAAAGAAGTTACCAGTATTCTATATTTTATAATGTACATGATGATCCAAAAACAGCACCCTGAATTTAGCCGCCCTACATCCGGTCGATCCCAAAATCTCAGGCCCTAAATAACCGAATCCTGAGTTACAGCCCGCTAGCTACAGTCGTTTTTGAGTTACAACAAAAATCAAATTTATTATGCTTTTTTCATAGGGTTTTTGGTCGAAATCGACCCGGCAAATATTAATTGAAAATGATGCGGCATGCCTTCTTGACCCCTGAAAATTTTTCCTGACAAAAATGGCGCTAAATCAAGCTAATTTAAATGTTTTACGAGGAACTGAGGGCATCCGCGACAGTCGTTGCAAAACATTGTAAAGTGTAAAAAATAGCCGAAAAACTGTGAACAAGAGCGTAAAAAAAACAATATTTGGGGGATAGCTGGGGGACTACTGTAGCGATGGGGCTATAACTCAGGATTGTGGTTACTGATGGTCCGCTACACCCCAGTGCAAAGTATGGGACCGGAGGGGTGATTTTTTCGGACACCCTGCATCACAATGGACACTCACATATCCGCATTCATGATGCCAAAAGTAGACGCTATGTGGTGGGATCGAAGCGGTCAGCCGGTTGACAAATTTGTGCTGCTTCTTTTTGGAGTCGATTGTCTTCAAAACGCTGGGAGCTTGCGCGACCTCACTACTAAACCTTTTGCATGACTCGCGTTGGAGCGACTTACTAATCATAATATTGCATTTCCATGGGTAGCACCGGATTCCCGAGTTTGATCATAAAGGTGGTACGGCCCACGCGCGATGCGACAACCCTGATCTCGGTACCACGACGATCCGCTGCCTTAAATGGTAAATTTCTGGCAGATCAATCGTTTTTTAGCCAAATTCACGGCTCAATTTCATGTCGAACAATTTTTTGGCATGAATTTTTGGTACTCGGCTTTTAGCGGGGAGGGAGTTAACGGGGGCAAAATTTTGCCCTCGTAAAATAGCATGGTCCCATAAGGAAATCACGCAAATTTTTGAAGTATTTTCGGCAGGATTTAGATAATAATAGCAGCAAAAATCAGAAAGGCTTTCGAAAATTAGTGGCTTTCTGATCAAAAAATGAATGAAAACTACCAAAATGGTCAAAAAGTTTTTAAATCCTTGTAAAAATACGGTTGAGTATCAGCAGATAGACGGAAAAATTAGCTTCTTCGCCCTATTCACTCCCGGTAGCTTACTTCACAAGGACAGAAGACCGCGACGCCATCAAATCGTGTGGCAAACAGAAGGCGATGCGCTGGTCTTTCCATGAAGACCTAAACAGGAAGCTTATAATTATACAAAGCTACACGAGAGTGCTAGAATTTTTCCAAGTTTAGGTTCGTAGCTAAACTATACCTTCGCAACTCGTCGCAGCTCGAGCTTTTCCGAGAACCGAAGATGGTGGTAGACGGCCGTCCGTTGTGTCTCCGACAACTTCCGAAAATCGAAGCTGTCGACCGGCATGGTGAGCTGATTCTGTATTGGACGGGACCGTCAACGATTTATGAATAATGAAAAAAAAACAATACGAACAATCTCGAAGAAATGCTACCAAACGACCCCCAAATGAGTTGCAATCGAATTAGCGCCGAGTTGTGCGAACTGCTCGAAAATGATGTTCATCTTTTATCTTGCATAGTAAAACTGGGTTGACCCGAGCGTCGGCCCGAAATTCGGGGCGCCCGGTTTTCAAGCCGAGGGGGGTCGGCCCGTTTTTGGGCCGAGAGGGCCGGCCCGGTTTTCAATGGTGATGGCGATTGGTTCTGAAACAATTTGGTGGTGGCACGATATACAGGGCAGCCCGAAAGCCAGCTGATTTCAGCCGCGAAGCCCTTACCGTAAAATTTTGTAAAGATCTTAAAATTACTTTTCAAAACCTTTATTGCATCATTAAACAAGGGTGAATGCGAATAACAACAGGGAAACGGTTAATAAAGGTCATTATTGGCGTGAAATATCGGTTTGTTGGTGTTTTGGCCATTTCTCCAAGCACTTGTAATTGGCCAGTCGAATCTTCTCACGTCGTAGCTCTAAGTTGCCCGGCTCGAAATTCTGCGCGAGAACAATTACAACTGTGTCGGCGGTAGGCCAGTCCGACCGACATCGAATTAGCTGAAATAATTGTGTATAAAAACAAACGAAAACGAAGTTCGCTTGCTCACTGCTAAGGCTTAGGTTAGGCTTAGGCTGAAGTTGGGTTTAGGCTCAGGCTTAGGCCTAGGTTTAGGTTTAGGCTAGGCTCAGGCTGGTTTGCATTGAGAGGTTACCGTTTCGCGGTTTATCGAGATCTCGTCCGCGGTGCTGACGCTGTTTTCGAGCAGATTTCGCAGTGCATCGGTGAGACTGTATTCAGCGGGCTGAAAATGGAACGGTCTGCACTAACGCCTCGAGTATCGACCTGTTGATCATGTCCATACCGGGAATCGATCCGAATTGACATCATTCGCGCTGTACCTCCGATGGGACGATACTAAATGGCACAATCTGACGTTTTACCCCTGAGACTACCGTAACTAAAGCGGCTTCGAGGATTAGTGTGGCCACTTCCAAGGCTGACACCCAGCAATTTTTGAAATGGTAGTGTAGATCGAAGGAAATTCTTGGAATGTGGGCAATCTGAAGTCAATAAATTATCGATCTCCTTCTGGTCCCTTTTAGAAAACGTCTAGCTCACCTGCTCAAACACTGCACAATACTCCGGATTGGCTAGTGGAGCAGCCGGCGCTCCGGGCATAACTTCTCCGCACGAAATCACAATCTGAAAAATTGCGAGGCTTGCAATTTTGAGTCTGTCAACGCCCACTTACGTGATGAGGTTGACGGGGTCGGAGTCGCTCTTCTCGTAGTATCGGACAAAGTTTGCCCAAGGGTTCACCGTGAAAAAGAGTCGTCGAATTTCGATACACACACAACGAATCACGATAGATAGGAGCGGTCTGGAATCATGGAAAATGCTGCTCTCGTCAGATAATATAATTATAGTAGTATAATTCGGTTCTATCGCATGATCGGGCGGGGGGAGGGTTTATCGGGGGAATAACTAGAAATTCCTATTAACCGAATAGGAAGCGTTTTTATATTTTACTAGAAAAATTAGCTAAAAACTTCATAAAATTTTTGGAAAACGTTGACATTCATTTTCGTCGACAAATCGATATTTTTGATATTCTCTATAAAAACTTTTTGAAGAGTACGCGTTTAAGAATAGTAAAAAAAGACTTCCACTAATTAGACTTGATAAATTAGTTCCAAAATTCAAGATCCAAGATTTCCAACAAACGACGCACCGGTCCATCACCGACGTGGCAGGTGAAGGAGAGATCGTGCTGAGGCAACGTCACCAGTAGCCGATTCAGAAATTCGCATTCAGCTTCCGCGCTGCCCATCTCTCTCGTTAATTGCCATGTATCATCGCCAATCGCCGGGTTTGAATCAGGGCTGTAAAGTGAAAAATAAACACAAAATCTGTGTTTTCCAAACCAAAGAAAGAAAGTAAATGGCTCATCGATAAAAAAAAGAGGGTCACGGCTAACCTACCCTTTCAACCACTTAAATGTCATCGGCAGCTTTGAATTCCAGAGATAAATCCTGACACTGTTAGGACTCACGACAAACCAACTGCCTATGCAATCGAACGATAGCCTATACATCTGAAAGAAGCCGATTACACGATCTGCCTTTTTGCTTTTCCCTAGGGGTCGAATACACAGGTCCGTGCATCCACCCGAAATCCACTCGGAATCCCGGAGGGGATGCGAGGGGAATTTCACTCGCGGACGCGAGTGGATTCCACACGGAAATCGAGTGGATTCGGGGCGGATGCAGGATGGAAATCGAGTGGATTACGGGTGGAACGCATGGAAATCGAGTGGAAACCAAGGGGATCCGCTCGGTTTCCACTTCATTTCCACCGGCCACTCGCGTCCGCTCGGCGTCATCCTCCCGTTTCCACTCGATTTCCACTGCATCCGCCCGATTTCCATGCGTTCTACCCGATTTCCAGGTGGAATCCACGCGGATTTCGGGTGGATGCATGGACCTGTGTGGTTGGCCAATAATCAAATATAAAGTGTTTTTATATTTTTTTAGTAAGCCTTGACTATATTTAAAGCGCAAAACCTCGCAAAAAAGTTAGCCTTTGAAAAAGCCGACGTTCTGTTCACCGAGGTCGATCGGTCCACGGGTCGACACATATTTCAGCCGGGTCCGCATCAAAAAGCGATGCAGCACTTCTTCGCGGAATAACTCAAATTGAAAAGTTATGAAATACTTGGGAGACAAACCCTCGAGGCTCGACGCAGCAGCAGTTTTTCGTCCGGACGGACGCGAAGCAGAACGCGCGATTTTAGAAGCGCGGTCAGCTTCGTAAAGTCGAAGCGTATGGGTTCCGGCATCCTGGAAATTTCGTCGATATTGAGTTGAATAAGCGGAGCTGTTTCGTTTTCGGGGGGCAGATATGGCCGCCTCGCATAAGGATCCGCATAAAAAAATCGAATATAAAAATGTATAAAATTTCAAACGAGCCCTCGGAAATTTACTAAACCTTTATTAGCAATAGTGAGTATGAGGCGCGTGACCCCGGATACCATTTACCGATACAGAAAACATTTAGAAACACTTACACTATTTAGATTCGAAAAATTCGATCCTAAGAAAAAAAAAGTTGGTCCCCCTGTAATGCGAAAGACAGAAAACAGGGACACAGAAATAACATTTAGGGGCCATAAACGCAAAATTTCGCGGTGCGCGCATGTAGCAGGATAAATGGCGCGTGGGGGCAGACGACAATACCCGAGAAACTACGCTATTTATTATACAAACAAATGGATAATAAATTATTATTTCATACAAACGCAGCATAGACGAAACGACCGTTCGAATCGTGCGCGGCAATTACTGGGGTCACGCGCTTCAGACGCATTATTGGCTATGTTGCTGATAAAAATGTCGCAATTCTCCGGGCGCTCGTTTGAAAATAGCCAATTCTTATACTCCCTCACCATCCCTTGGCATGGAGAATTACGGAATTCCGGTCCATTTCACCGCAAAACCATTAATCCATTATTATCATCAGACAGGTGTCCCGCCAGATTTATCGGAAATTAGTGGATAGGGCAGATGCCTCGAACACCACGATGGCAATCCTATTCGATTTTGCCCAGTTTGGTTCCCATTTTTTCCTATGTTCCTTGAGGGTCCTTATGCGAGGCGGCTCAATAAATACGCCCCCCCCCCGTTAACGAAACAGCTCCGCTTCTTCGGCTTGATATCGAAAAAATTTTCAGGATGTCGGAACCCACCCGCTTCGATTTTACGAAGCTGACCGAGGTTCTAAAATCGCGCGTTTTGCTTCGCGTCCGTCCGGACGAAAAACTGCTGCTGCGTCGAGCCTCGAGGGTTTGTCTCCCAAGTATTTCATAAACGTTGAATTTGAGTTATTCCGCGAAGAAGTACTGCATCGCTTTTTGATGCGGACCCGGCTGAATTATGTGTCGACCCGTGGACCGATCGACCTCGGTGAACAGAACGTCGGCTTTTTCAAAGGCTAACTTTTTTTGCGAGGTTTTGCGCTTGAAAAATAGTTAAGGCTTACTAAAAATATAAAAACACTTAATATTTGATTATTGGCCAACTTTTCGACCCCCTAGGAAAAAGCAAAAAGACAGATCGTGTAATCGGCTTCTTTCAGATGTTCGATTGCATAGGCAGTTGGTTTGTCGTGAGTCCTAACAGTGTCAGGATTTATCTCTGGAATTCAAAGCTGCCGATGACATTTAAGTGGTTGAAAGGGTAGGTTAGCCGTGACCCTCTTTTTTTATCGATGAGCCATTTACTTACTTTATTCGGCTTGGAAAGCTTAAATTTTACGGTGTTTATTTTTCACTTTACAGCCCTGATTCAAACCCGGCGATTGGCGATGATACATGGCAATTAACGAGAGAGATGGGCAGCGCGGAAGCTGAATGCGAATTTCTGAATCGGCTACTGGTGACGTTGCCCCAGCACGATCTCTCCTTCACCTGCCACGTCGGTGATGGACCGGTGCGTCGTTTTTTTGGAAATCTTGGATCTTGAATTTTGGAACTAATTTATCAAGTCTAATTAGTGGAAGTCTTTTTTTACTATTCTTAAACGAAAAAACTAAAAACTTCAAAAAGTTTTTAGAGAGAATATCAAAAATCTCGATTTGTCGACCAAAATGAATGTCAACGTTGTCCAAAAATTTTATAAAGTTTTTAGCTAATTTTTCTGGTAAAATATAGAAACGCTTCCTATTCAGTTAATAGGAATTTTTAGTTATTCCGCCAGTAAACCCTCCCCCCGATAGAACCAAATTATACTACTATAATTATATTATCTGACGAGAGCATCATTTTCCATGATTCCAGACGGCACCTATTTATCGCGATGCGTTGTGTGTGTATCGGAAATCGACGACTGTTTTTCACGGTGAACCCTTGGGCAAACTTTGTCCGATACTACGAGAAGAGCGACTCCGACCCCGTCAACCTCATCACGTAAGTAGAAGTTGACAAACTCAAAATTGCAAGCCTCGCAATTTTTCAGATTGTGATTTCGTGCGGAGAAGTTATGCCCGGAGCGCCGGCTGCTCCACTAGCCAATCCGGAGTATTGTGCAGTGTTTGAGCAGGTGAGCTAGACGTTTTCTAAAAGGGACCAGAAGGAGATCGATAATTTATTGACTTCAGATTGCCCACATTCCAAGAATTTCCTTCGATCTACACTACGGTTTCAACAATTGCTGGGTGCCGGCCTTGGAAGTGGCCACACTAATCCTCGAAGCCGCTTTAGTTACGGTAGTCTCAGGGGTAAAACGTCAGATTGTGCCATTTAGTATCGTCCCATCGGAGGTACAGCGCGAATGATGTCAATTCGGATCGATTCCCGGTATGGACATGATCAACAGGTCGATACTCGAGGCGTTAGTGCAGACCGTTCCATTTTCAGCCCGCTGAATACAGTCTCACCGATGCACTGCGAAATCTGCTCGAAAACAGCGTCAGCACCGCGGACGAGATCTCGATAAACCGCGAAACGGTAACCTCTCAATGCAAACCAGCCTGAGCCTAGCCTAAACCTAAACCTAGGCCTAAGCCTGAGCCTAAACCCAACTTCAGCCTAAGCCTAACCTAAGCCTTAGCAGTGAGCAAGCGAACTTCGTTTTCGTTTGTTTTTATACACAATTATTTCAGCTAATTCGATGTCGGTCGGACTGGCCTACCGCCGACACAGTTGTAATTGTTCTCGCGCAGAATTTCGAGCCGGGCAACTTAGAGCTACGACGTGAGAAGATTCGACTGGCCAATTACAAGTGCTTGGAGAAATGGCCAAAACACCAACAAACCGATATTTCACGCCAATAATGACCTTTATTAACCGTTTCCCTGTTGTTATTCGCATTCACCCTTGTTTAATGATGCAATAAAGGTTTTGAAAAGTAATTTTAAGATCTTTACAAAATTTTACGGTAAGGGCTTCGCGGCTGAAATCAGCTGGCTTTCGGGCTGCCCTGTATATCGTGCCACCACCAAATTGTTTCAGAACCAATCGCCATCACCATTGAAAACCGGGCCGGCCCTCTCGGCCCAAAAACGGGCCGACCCCCTCGGCTTGAAAACCGGGCGCCCCGAATTTCGGGCCGACGCTCGGGTCAACCCAGTTTTACTATGCAAGATAAAAGATGAACATCATTTTCGAGCAGTTCGCACAACTCGGCGCTAATTCGATTGCAACTCATTTGGGGGTCGTTTGGTAGCATTTCTTCGAGATTGTTGAACACGGCGGACGATTTCGAGACGTTTTTTCTAACGGCGCTAGCAGCGTAAAGAAGCTTGATAGAATTGCTTCAAGCCGTTGAGAAAGTAGCATTTTGAACGCTCTTTCCAACGGTATACTTGCCGTTCTCCAACACCGTCGGGGGACAGAGAGGGGAGCGTTTTAGTGCCGAAGGTGTACCTGTCGAAGTTGTCGCCGCACTAAAACCCATCATATCTCGATCTGCACTGGGAGTCCTGGATCCAGAAGGGCATCAGTCGAAAGAGCGCGAAAAGTTCTACCTGCACAACGAGTTTCAGCTCTTTAGCAGCTTTGCCCAGCCTGCTAGCGCGGTTAGAAAAAATCTCGAAATCGTCCACCGTGTTCAACAACCTCGAAGAAATGCTACCAAACGACCCCCAAATGAGTTACAATCGAATTGGCGCCGAGTTGTGCGAACTGCTCGAAAATGATGTCTGGTCTGTCGGGCAGCCTGCCGCCACTACCCCCTCCTACGCGCTTGGAGTTGCTACTTCAGCAGAGAGATTAGCAAAAAAGAGGGGACGCAGCTGTTCATGTCCAACTCCCTGAAGGCGCCCCTTAACAGAATGCGAACTTTGAAAACCTTTTCAAAAGCTGATCGAGAGTCAGTTTTTGGAGACGTTGATATTTTCAGAACTTCAAGCTGTACCAAATGAGAACTCTCACCTTGAAAAACGGCAAAAGCACCAAAAACGATTCGCAGCCTTAAACCCTCAGTAAAAACCTATACTCGAGGCTGTAGTGCAGGTCGTTAAATTTTCAGCTCGCTGAATGCAGTCTCACCGATGCACTGCAAAACCTGCCCGAGAACAGCGTCACCGCCGCGAACGAGGTCTCGATAAACCGCCGAACTACCGTAACATCTAAATGTAAATAAGCCTGACCAAGCCTTAGCCCAGCCTAAAACTACACCTAAGCCTAAGCCTTGGAAGTGAGAACGCGAAACTCTATTTCGTTCAATTTTGTACACAATTATTTCAGTTAATTACTGGTCTTCCATTCCATTCCATCCATCGACGACAAAGTTGAAATTGTTCTGGCGCAGAATGTCGAGGCCGGCCGGCAACGTAGAGCTCCTACCTGGGATTCGACTGGCCAATTACAAGTGCTTGGAGAAATGGCCAAAACACCGACAAACCGATATTTCACGCCAATAATGACCTTTATTAACCGTTTCCCTGTTGTTATTCGCATTCACCCTTGTTTAATGATGCAATAAAGGTTTTGAAAAGTAATTTTAAGATCTTTACAAAATTTTACGGTAAGGGCTTCGCGACTGAAATCAGCTGGCCTTCGGGCTACCCTGCATATCGTGCCACCACGTGGATTTGACACATGAAAGAAAGGATGCACTAAGATTTGAAGAAGAGAGAAGGCTATTTCTTTGAAGAAACAATGAAAACCAATCGCCATCATTGTTTACTACAACCTCTCCCTGAGAGCTTCAGATACCTTCCTGATGGCTTCAGAACCTCCCATAGCCGAAACCGCTTCAAAAACTACTGAAATCTGTCACCGATGGCTTCAGATACCGCCCATAGCCGAAACCCCTTCCAAAACTACTCAAATCTTTTATCGAGGGCTTCAGATACCTCCCAAAGCTGAACCCCCTTTACCCTAAAAAATATCAACTAGCCTTCCTTTGACGTTATTACCCTTAAAAATATACCTATGGCATCTCCGTTACCCTACCGAAGGCCCCATATCCTTCCCCTGGCGTAATGATCCTTAAAAATTCCCTGTGGCCTTTCTCTAGGCAAAAAATAGCTGCATGCCTTGCCTTGGCGTGATTGCCATAAAAAATATACCAACGGGCCTTTAAAGTATACATGGGTCGACGCTTGCATGCGCCGCATAAGCGTGGCCGGCCACGCTCTTCCGGAGCGTGGAGAGCCACGCTGGCGCGCGCGCCTCTTAATAAACCACGCCGAAATGAGCGTGGCCGGCCACGCTCCGGAAACGCTTATGCAAAGCTTCTAAAAATGCAAAATCAAAGTTTTCCATGGGACATGAAAGCAAAAATCGATCCGTTTTCGAGAATTTAATTAACAAGAAGTTGAATGATGATCTATCTTGTTTATTTATCAAAATTTAAAGATGACCCTGATAGTTACGTATCGGTAATTCATTTTTGCAAATCGAAATCATAAATATATGTCCTTTAAATTTTTGATTTGCATCTGGAGTTAAATCGCGCGCGTGAAAAAGCACGCATAAAGCGCCGCATAAGCGTGGTCCTCCACGCTCCGGAAGAGCGTGGCCAGCCACGCTTATGCGGCGCATGCAAGCGTCGACCCATGTATACTTTAAAGGGATACGGACGGCATCGGTCGATCACCCCTGATCGACTTTTTGGCAAGTCGCCAACAGGGCAAAAACGCGCGCAAGGGTGAGACGTAGAGACATTTTCTTTACCTCGCGTACCGATTAATTATGCCGTCGTTATCCCTTTAACCGCTTTATAAAAAGCATAATAGCCCTCGCTTGGCGTGAATTTCTCAAAAATAACCCTATAGCCTTTCCTCGATCTTATAAAATAGCTACTAGCCTTCCGTTGACGTGATTACCCTTAAAATATACCTATGGCATCTCCACTGCCTTACCAAAGGCCCCAGATCCTTCCGGTGACGTGATGACCTCTTGACGTGGTGACGTGAAGATCGCTGTGGCCCTTTCTCTAGCAAAAAAAATAGCTGCGTGTCCTGACTTCGCGCTACTTACCTTACAATAGGCCTAATGGCCTTCCCTTGGCTTGATCACCCTTAAAAAGATACCTATGGCTCTTTCTTTAGCCAAAAAAATAGCTACAAGCCTTCCATTGGTGTGGGTACCTTCAAAAATATACCGGCGCCCTTTCTGCTACCCTAGAAAACATCTAATCGCCTTCACCTGGCGTGAATACGCGCAAAACGATACATATGGCCATTTCTCTAACCAAAAAAAATAGTAATAACTTTTGGTCTGGTCCCTTGGTCGTACACAGAGACCTGGATGCCGGGATCTTGCCGGGTGGCAGCCGCCGGCTGCCATCCGGCCATTTGCCGTGCTTCTGTTAATATAATGCTTCCGCTTCCGCTTCGCAATTGCAACGTAGGCGACACCTGTAATCTGGTGCCAATATACGAGTGCTTTCTCTTGTCTTTAAAGGGCTAGTTCAGCCATTAAAACAAAAGGATTTCCGCGGATAGGAGCCGAACCCTCTCTGCGTTTTTGTGTCTGCTCCTCTCTCATTTCCCCGATCTCTAATAGCTGTCGTAATGGGGGACTGTTCGGGCGCACTGTGCCTACGTCCATAGTTTCCCAAGGTACCAGCCCAAGCTCTAAAAGTTGAACTAGCCCTTTAATTTCGTTTATCACTTACTTTCCGAGGGACGAGAGTTGGCAATAGACGTTCGCGGCAACAATCTAACTGTAGGTAAACTTGCATTAGTTTAACCTTTACCAGCGTTAATGAGTTTTTAAACCCATTAAACTTAACTTAAGAGTAAATATAATTTTTTAACCAAGGTGCTTGAATCAAGGAAGCTAATCAGAAGCAGGCGCAAGTTTCTTACTATTAATTAATCTAGAAACAAAGGTTAGATTTTTAATAAACTTCTCTTGTTACTTGACGCTATTTCGTCACATTAGCGAAGCATTCGTCAGCGTGTGGGCTGGTTCATTATAGCTCAAAACTTTCTAAAAGTCTAATGAAGCTGAAATACCTGGCTCGTCTGCAGTTCCTTTTAACTTGCCATACTGGCATATTGAACCCAGAAAGACGGCGGCAGATATCGAAACGGAATAAAACATTATCTGAAAACTTCCGTTAACTTGGCAAGAAATCAAAGTGTTGCCATATATCAAATAAAAAAACCTCTAGTACCAATTCACAGGCTGCATTCTAAAAACATCAAACGTTTTGATAAGCTGTATACTTCCTCTTTATAGAACTGTAAAAATATACATTTATGAAAGAAGAAACTGAACGCGCAAAGAAAACGCAGCGAAAATCCGAAAAATTCTAAAGTTAGGGTAGGGCTTCGAATAAATACATTTTACAAGATCCCGGCTGCCAGCCGGCAGAGCCATTTTTCCCTGCTGCCAGCCGGCAGAAACCCGGCAGCCATTTCACTGTGTAATACCCTCAAAAAATATACCTATGGACCTTGCGTTACCTTACAAAGCGCCTAATAGTCTTTCGTTGGTGTGACTACTCTCAAGAAATATAAATCGCTAAAGCGTGTCCCTGCGGCGCCCACTACTGTACACGGAAACACAAGATTCCGCGATTGCCGAACCGCGCTCGGCCGGCGCCGGCTGGTTTTTGTGTGGTCGTTTATTTTCTTTTCTTCCCTTCAGTATATATACCGCCTAAAATCCCCCCCCCCGCTTATCCTACTTGTACCCGTTTTTCGACCGTTCTGAATATTTATCATCGACAACTCTTACACAGGGAAAAGTCCGCCATAGTCCACTGATTATCAACCTTTAACTGATTTTCCGCTTTAATGATGGCGTTTCAAGCTCTCAAGTTCGTTTTCATCATGCCTTTTCCGCCGCCCATTCTAGGAAAGGATTTACTGAGAGTCTCCATTTTAGTAAAATTTTCGCAGTGGGTCAGAAAACAGGTTGGCAAAACCCCCTTACAACCTAAGAAACGCGTACTGATGTTACGCAATGATGAACTTGCTTTTTCGCCAAAAGACCTTCATTTGATATCAAAAACATAGAGCCGCTTGTATGGCGGCGGTTACCGCTAATGCTTTTACCGTTTTACTGAGATTTTAATGCAACCGTAACCTGGTTTTTATCTTAGCGAATTAGAGTAAAACCCATTTATTCACGTAATTCATCTGCTACTCGCGGCTATTCGGGATATATTGCCTTTTTAAATGATCACTTTTTGCAACGGGGATTATTCCATAATGTGCTTGAAATCTCGCTGACTGGCCCGACCGCTGGAATTCCGATCTTACACTTTCTTATTACTCGCCTTTTCGTTTAACCTGAATTCAATTTTGAAAAGAGTCTAGGACCCGCTTGGCCCCACCAGCGTCGACCCTTGTATCTCGGACCCCCTTGCGCTAGAGAGCTTAAGTACCCAAATGTTCGCCATGGTATAATTAGTAAGAGTACATTAATAGAAGTAAAAAAGCAGCGAAAAATAGTAGCGATCATTAAGGTAGGAAAGTTCAAAACCCGGCTGGGGGGTTTCCCGGACTTTAGCCTGAACTTTTTGCCTCCAAAATGTCAATTTTTCAATTTTCTGAAATCGTCATCGGAAACCGCAGCGGCTTAACATTAAAAACGGCATTTCCTTCTGTGGCTTAATCTTTTTCGCGTCCTTCTCCGTTTTATTTAATTTTATTTTCAACCTTTTTTCCAGCGATGAGCTCAGAGAAGAAGCCTGATGATGCTGTGCAATCGGATTCATCAACCGGCTCGACGACTACATCATCGCCCACCACATCCTCCGCCCCTCCGTCAAGTGTGTACTCAATTTAGTGTTTATGTTTTTTTCAGTAGGTGTGTGCCTACAAGTCGTCAACAGCTTCATCGACTCCCCAAATGGTTCCCAGCCCGATGGTATAGTTTTCTTACGATTTTCAATTTTCTGAAATCGCCATTAGAGACCGAAGCGGCGTAACATTAAAAAACAACATTTCCTCGTGTGGCCTAACCTTTTGGCGTCCTTCTCCGTTTTATTTAACTTTGCTTTCAACCTTTTTTTCCAGTGATGAGCTCGGAGCAGATGACCACCGTTGCATCGGATAATTCGTCGGCGGCGACTACCTCGTCATCATCAACATCCCGTGCGCCTCCCTCAAGTGGGTAATCAATTTAGTGTTTAGTGTTTTTTTTCAGTAGCTGTGTGCCTAGAAGTGGTCGGGATCTTCAGCGGCTCCGCAGATGGTACAGATTTTCTTACGGGACTAATCACCGAATTTTTTTGTAGCCCCAGCTGTGATGCCTCACCTCAGCCCGAACACGCCCATGGAGGAGGTGATATCTTAATTCGCCGCAAATTACTTTCATTTATAGGGTGACCCGCAAGAAGACGCAGCCTCCGTGTCGACCCCCCACCTCCGCTGACGCCATACCAACCGGGCGATAATGACGATGAGCGGTTGTAAATTCGGGTATGTGTGTGTCTTCTCCGAGACAAGATGTGTTTTTTTTTGTTCATAACCATTTTTGTGCTAGGGACCCGGCCACCTTACAACGAGTGCTTGTTAGGGGATCATGAAATTTTGCTATGTGATCTTAGGATTTTTCGTTGCGACATGGCTCCTTGGATAGAGCTTGAAATTCTGAACATGCCATCGTTCGAAATTTGCTGCACGCCTCGTTTCGAGAAAATTCGCTCTCAAAGGGCCGTTTTTGACGTTTTTTGGTTTTTGGCCAAATTCATTGTGAAAACATTGTAATTCGAAGATTCTGAGCTCATTTCTGAAATCATCACGCAATTTTAAGTCATTTTGGGGGTTTAATGATCGAATTTGGCCCAGAAACAGCCGAGAACGCGATTTTGGAGGTTCGTGCATAGGCCTTTGAGTGTCAGAGCCCCGCTTTTCGGACCGTACCTCATTTTTCGCAGCCCGTTTAACAAAATGCAATCTTTGTGAAACTGATTTTCGGAAGCCTTTATCGTTCACCAGGGAAAGATGAGACTTTTTCAGTTCCCGCTGCTACCAAGAAGCCCCCAACCACATCGACAACTGAGCAAGGTCCACATCCGCAATTTACAAATTGAATCCCCATGTTCCTTCCCTGGGACCATGAATTTTGCGCAACGAATTTTGCGCAACTCGGGGAAAACGAATTTTGCGCAACACGCGAATTTTGAGCAACTCCCACAAAACGAATTTTGCGCAACTTTTGGTGAAAAAAATATAAAAGGCTTACAAATATGGTTTTTTTCATTGCTTTTCGCTGCCGATACAATAAATAAAGGAATGTAAGAGCTAATCGAAGAAAAATTCCAACACTAGCGTGTTGAATAATGGTTATCTCGTGGATTTTGGCATGGCCGCTGGTTTTCGTGATTTGAACCTGTTTTCTGTGAACTTGAACTATTAGAACGCCTCAACAGTTGTTCTAAGGCCGTTCTTGATCAAGAAAACTACACTGCCGCGGCATATTCCCCATTACCTCGTCGAACACCATATGTCACGCTAGTCGATTATCGTCTAAAAAGCGATTTCGAACCTACTTTACATTTTTCTTACATTAAGTATGGAATACATTATTTTATTTTAATAGAAAACGCTTGACTGAAAATGAAACTTCCTGTTATCAACGATTTTAGCAAAAACCGGCGGCCAGGCCAAAATTCACGAAATGACCGTTATTCGGCACGCCGGAACTGAAAATTTGCTTCAATTAGCTCTTACATTCCTTCATTTATTTTATCGGCAACGAAAAGCAATGAAAAAGCCATATTGGTAATAAAAGAGAGAAAAGTATATAAAAGTAAGAATAAGATAGAAGGAACCTCCACACTGCGAACAGTGGGAGTTATAACAAGCCGAAGCCTGCGTTACCCCGAAGGGTGTGAACTCGCAAGCGAGCGATACGGCAAAGCCGTGTGAACCAAACCACGAGGGAATGGCGGTTTTGCTCTAAGAAGAGCTAAAAGGAAAAAGTATAAAAGGTTGCCTGTTTCGACCCTTAACCAAGACAGGCTAGTTTAACATCAGGGTGGGTCTCCTCAGCTGGATCCCTGATGTTTTCTAGTTCAAAAGGTTAAATTCTTAGTGGTAAAGTAAAGTATTTTCAATTTTGCTAGGAATTTGTGTATTTGAATCAGTTTCAAATTAAAGGGTATGGCATTATATCAAATCCCAATGGTAAATATAAAACACAGGCTCCTTATTTCTGTTTAAAAATTCAACCCCCACCACGAGATAGAGGTCATAAAAAAAGAAAAAAGAAAGCCAAAATTGATAATTTCCAATTTAAAAATTTTCAAATTACAGAAATGAAGCCTAAAGACATTAGAACACTTACTCATAATTTACCAAAAAAATTACAAGCTAAATTCACTCCATATCTAGATCATCATAATCCGAATGTTAAAGCTATCGCTAAAGCCGTTATACATAAATACGATCAGCCTAAGAACGAGACTAAGATTAAAACTAAGAAACATCCCAAAATTCGACTAAAAATACCTTACATTGAACCTAAAATAGAAAATATTAATGTCAAAAAGATTTTAAAAACATATCTTAGCCAGAATAACATATCATTTAATAACGACTTTCAAATAACTTATCAGTACAACCCTACACTTGGTCAATTATTCTTTAATTATAACCGATATCTTAATAAATTAGATAACAATGCCATAAATGATACTAAGAACATTTGTAAACAATGTTATCGTTATCAAAACAGCTTAAATACAATAAAATATAACGGTCATACCCATATTCTAACTGGTGACAGTGAAACCCTTACGAAATTCTACCCTGATACATCTAAAATCCTAAAACTAGGCACCAAATATAGACCAATCCTTAATCCATATGAAGCTAATCATAGAAAAAGAATAATTGAAGAATTAGAAAAAGAAATAGCTAAAATTACTAAAAATTGTGATACTAAAACTATTTCGGAAGACATAATAACTATAATTCTTTCATCTTATCTTACTCCTAAAGCTACTGAACTAAATTGGAACGAAATTAGAGATTTACGTAAAACTTTCATCATTACTAGTGTTGATAAAGCTACCTCTAATTTTGCAATTATATGCCCACAACTCTACCAACTATTTATCGATAAAGAAATGGGATACATTAATGGGCAGCCTAACGGAAATGAAACCTATAAGACATATACATGTGAAAATAGCGACCAAATTATTAAAAGACACTTAAATACTCAAGTATTATATCAACTTAAACTAGGTGAAACACCAGATCTACCTAAAATATATGGCCTACCTAAATTCCATAAGAACCCAATTAAATTTAGATTCATTACAGGCGCCTATAACAGCTCTATAAAGTCAATATCAGTATGCCTTCATCAAATACTAAAATTTATAAGGCAACATTTCCAAAGATATTGCTTAGCTATTACTAATTTCACTAATAAAAAAGTATATTGGTCAATTGATAATTCGAATCAAGTTAATTTATTGGAAAATGAAAATAAAAATAACATATATATAGCTGATTTCAGTAGTCTTTTCACTAATTTACCCCACGACATAGTTAATTCAGCTATTAATGGTATCCTAGAAGTCTGTTTCCAAAATGCTAAAAAACCCCATATAAAACTAGGATACAAAAATTGCTATTACACCAATGACGGAGGAAATAATACCTACAATAAAAACCAAATTATTTATTTAGTTAAATACCTTCTAAATAATAGCTTTGTATCATATAAACAACAACTATTTCAGCAAAAATTAGGTATTCCTCAAGGTCAAAACTGTAGTCCTATGTTAGCGGATCTTACCCTCAGTTACTATGAATATCTATTTCTTAAAGATAATTATACAGACGAAGTGGTAGGACACAGATACATGGACGATATTCTTGTTTTATATAAAACTGGCATTAATATACAAACTTTGCTAAGTAAAATATACCCTAAAGAACTTACGGCGCTACTTCAGTTTGCTGGCCCCACTTATATATGGCCAAAACCTCATTTTTCTGGTTCAGTTTTTTGCGCTGATTACGGAAAACAATTTCGTGAATTTTGAGGGGAGAAAACACTTGATTTTCGATTTTTCTGGTTTGAGTTTTTAAAGGGGGTCAACCCGGTGTTTTGATGCGGGAGGCCTATAAAACAGTGGAAAAGCTTTTTCCAACGAGGCTGAGCGATTGCATCCGCTTTTTTTTCCTAAAAATAAGGCTTCGTGCCACCCCGGGGCCTAGTCGCTTCGGATGGGTGCGAGCTCGTACAGGGTTTCGAAATCGGGGCGCCCGAGGCGCGCGAAGCGGCCAGGCGCCCCGATTTCGAAAGAGTGGAGCGGCAGCCCATCCGAAGCGACGGCCCGCCTTGCCTGACAATGCTACTGGCTGACTTTATTCATGATAAACCCGTTTTTGGCCATTATTTAATTAAAAAACCACAAAAAGGCTCCTTTTACGCGACCGCCGTAAAATGGAATTTTCCCGACTTTCCAATTAAATTGTTTTACTAAATCGCATTTTCGTGGGCTGGGATAGTGTTTTCCGTAATCAGCGCAAAAAACTGAACCAGAAAAATGAGGTTTTGGCCATATATAAGTGGGGCCAGCAAACTGAAGTAGCGCCGAACTTACATTAGAGCAACTAATCAAACAACTCATTCTGGTAATTTCTTAGACCTCAGAATCTACATTGAAAACAATAAAGTACAAACGGAATTATATAATAAAGTAGACGATTATCAATTTAGTGTTACACGCATGCCCAACTATTCTTCTAACATCTCATACGCTATCAAACATGGATGTGTAGAAGGAGAAATCATCAGAATAGCTAGGAAATGTACCAATCTAGATACATGTATTAAACATTTACAAAATCTAATTACCCACTTAATGAAAAACGGCTACCCCAGTAAAATTTTACTAAATCTATGCAGTAAAGCTATGAAAAAACACCCAGGGCTCAGCCTAAGATACGATACTAGTGGCAAAAACTTGATACACAAATTAAAACTAACCCCTATAACATTTTCATAAATATTTTCTATCCTTCTCACACTTTAATAGTATCAGCTTAGTATTATTTTACCTTTTTTCTTCACTTCTTTACTCTTTCAATTAGTTAGTCTCACAAAACAACCCATCCATTCGGTTACGTTAGCCTACACACCCACACTATCAACACCGCCTCTACACGACCGATGGGGCGGGACCATGACAGTTGAGCAACGACGTTTGAGCAAATCGGGAAAAACGACGTTTGAGCAACTGCGACTTTTAAGCAAACACGGGAAAACGACGTTTGAGCAACTTTCGTAAGAAAAAAAAGAAAATGCATGTAAAATAGCCGTTTTCATCGCTTTTTCTTAGTTTTAAAAATACTTTGTGCTAACTAAAGCCTTCTAAAGCCTAAATTATACCCCGGATCGGCCGTGTTTCACAGGGAATGTATTTCTTTCAGCTAATTAGCCTTGAATGTCCTGAAGACCCTAGTTTTTGAAGGTTTTGTGCTTCTGTATGGCGTTTTTTTGTTAGAATACGTAAAGAAACAAGTTTATAATATCAGGAAAGTAGACATAAGAATCGAATCTGGGTTTTGACCTGAAAGTTCCAACAAATCGTCAATAAAAGACATGTTTTGATTCGTTTTTCTTTTCCAAATGCCATTTTATCAAACATGTGGATGCATCTGAGCTAGAAATGGTACCGAAAAACCAACAATAAAGAGAAAACCGGATAAAACTAACTTTTTGAGTGAATGCACACAAAGTGGCATCAAAAGGGAACCACGGCGTGAAAGTCGGCCTATCCGGGGTATAATTTAAGCTTTAGAAGACTTTAGTTAGCACAAAGTATTTTTAAAACTAAGAAAAACCGGTGAAAACGGCTATTTTACATGCATTTTCTTTTTTCTTACGAAAGTTGCTCAAACGTCGTTTTCCCGTGTTTGCTTAAAAGTCGCAGTTGCTCAAACGTCGTTTTTCCCGATTTGCTCAAACGTCGTTGCTCAACTGTCATGGTCCCGATGGGGCTGATAAAGTCATCTGCAAATCAAAGAGAATTTCAGAGAAAGTGAAACAAATATAACTAAAAACTGATTCAAATACACAAATTCCTAGCAAAATTGAAAATACTTTACTTTACCACTAAGAATTTAACCTTTTGAACTAGAAAACATCAGGGATCCAGCTGAGGAGACCCACCCTGATGTTAAACTAGCCTGTCTTGGTTAAGGGTCGAAACAGGCAACCTTTTATACTTTTTCCTTTTAGCTCTTCTTAGAGCAAAACCGCCATTCCCTCGTGGTTTGGTTCACACGGCTTTGCCGTATCGCTCGCTTGCGAGTTCACACCCTTCGGGGTAACGCAGGCTTCGGCTTGTTATAACTCCCACTGTTCGCAGTGTGGAGGTTCCTTCTATCTTATTCTTACTTTTATATACTTTTCTCTCTTTTATTACCAATATGGCTTTTTCATTGCTTTTCGTTGCCGATAAAATAAATGAAGGAATGTAAGAGCTAATTGAAGCAAATTTTCAGTTCCGGCGTGCCGAATAACGGTCATTTCGTGAATTTTGGCCTGGCCGCCGGTTTTTGCTAAAATCGTTGATAACAGGAAGTTTCATTTTCAGTCAAGCGTTTTCTATTAAAATAAAATAATGTATTCCATACTTAATGTAAGAAAAATGTAAAGTAGGTTCGAAATCGCTTTTTAGACGATAATCGACTAGCGTGACATATGGTGTTCGACGAGGTAATGGGGAATATGCCGCGGCAGTGTAGTTTTCTTGATCAAGAACGGCCTTAGAACAACTGTTGAGGCGTTCTAATAGTTCAAGTTCACAGAAAACAGGTTCAAATCACGAAAACCAGCGGCCATGCCAAAATCCACGAGATAACCATTATTCAACACGCTAGTGTTGGAATTTTTCTTCGATTAGCTCTTACATTCCTTTATTTATTGTATCGGCAGCGAAAAGCAATGAAAAAAACCATATTTGTAAGCCTTTTATATTTTTTCACCAAAAAGTTGCGCAAAATTCGTTTTGTGGGAGTTGCTCAAAATTCGCTTGTTGCGCAAAATTCGTTTTCCCCGAGTTGCGCAAAATTCGTTGCGCAAAATTCATGGCCCCCCTTCCCTTGCCAGATCCCCCACCGGTTTTCCTTTCATCCGCCCGATCTCTGTTTGTTTTAGTATTGTTTTAGTGTTACGCGAATAAACGGTCTGTATGAACATCCGCCAATTCACAATATAGTTCCTAGCTGGTCTTCGGTTTTAAGGCGCGATCAGTTCACAAAGGTTCACAAAAAAACGAAACTTAGGACTTTATAGGACAAGCTATTTCGATTTATAAAGCTCATGTTCTTCAGATTTTGCAAAACTCTCTAACGAATCTACACACGCGTGATGATTTCGGGTAACTGGATCCATGGGTGCGAAACTGCGTTCGGAAAACGAAAAGCCGCACGCGGCCAAAGCTCTAATTCGGCCAAAAACTGGCCGAATGTTAAAGGTGCCAGCCAACTGCTTTTTCATGATTTATTATATAGATCGTTACAGCAAAACAAACTGCAGAATTTTATGCAACATAAACATGCGCACTAACTATATCCTAGAGATACCCGTAGCACTAACAAAAACAGAACATCGGACGGGAAATCGCAAACGAATGAAGGAGCACAAGCTTTTTATTGATAGATTAATGTCTGCCCATCCAGTAGTCGATGACCGTGCTGAAGGCGGCGAATCCGGCGGCGCCAAAAAGCGCAGGCTTAATACCTAAAAAGAACATCTTCGAGGTAAAATAAACTTCGTACCTGCTCTATAGCCGAGTAACGCGCCGACAACCCCGCCCGCGTACGTCCCATTTCGCCAATCCGTTTTCGCGCGCGCCGTCTCCAGTATACATTCCGTGCCTAAACAGAATTACAATTATCAAGCACGAATCCAAACCTGCGAACAGAAGACCAATAGACCCAAAGTTCTTTCCGTACGACTTCATCCGCGAACTCATCTCTCTCCAGGTTTCTTTCAGGCTCAACTAAAAAAAAATAAATTGCTAAGTTGTCAGCCTTCGCACCTGTTTTGTCGGATCGCCGCCGACCATTGAGAGTTGCGGATCTACGGAGGCGGTGAAGAGTCCAAAGGCGATTCCCACTCCGTAGCCGAGGACCCCTAGAATTCAAGGGTTATCACTAACTTTGCAAAAACAAACCCGAGATGCCGGCCTTCACCGCGCAGTTCTCCATCAGTCTTGACATGAACTTTTCTTCTTTCGTCATCTCGGGCAGGGTGAGCATCTAAAACGACCGTCAAAATGATACAATTCGATAAAACTTACTTGTTTTGGTCGAATCGGGATTCTTTCAGTGTCCCAGGGGCGCGTTTTTGATCCAATCATCTGATCGATCATCGTGCAGTACGCGGACGCGGCTTGTACTCAAAATTCTAGAACAAATATTGGTTCTTTAGTCTTCATGAGGAAATTATAAACATATTTATGTTCCTTCCAGATCTTAGCTACAGAGGTGCTTGTCTAACACACCAGCCTAGCAGGCACACATGACTCACGTAATGCAGTAAGAAAAAGTTTTCTCTGACGTCAGTTTGCCTTTCCATATCTCCAGTTTCAGGCCTGGCAGGAGGACTCGAGACGAGAACCGCCACCAGTCCCATTCAGAGAGCTCATGATCCGCCGCTACCACGCCTGAGGCTGCAACATAGCCCGACTAACGACATACACCAGCTAGTTAAAGATCTATCACATATTCATATGATGGCACCACACGTGCCTCCATCCAGCCATCCATCCACCAGAAACCACCGCCTGGCCAGATTACGTCTGATGGTTCACATCACGTTCCTGAATACACGAAGAATAATACGATGCCCAGCTACTGATACCCATCGTTCACCAGTCCGAATCAGCACCGCATGCTGATGAGGATGCACACGTCGGGCCATCCACACAAGAATGTCCGCTGTCTGCAACATCTATCTGTCGTCCGTCCAGGTACAAATGACCAGCCGTGATCGCATCAGAAAGATGAAGCCGGAAAGAGCAAAATAAACCCTCAAAGATGTCGAAAAGTTTAGGAAAAAAACGCTTTTTGGAATTTTTAAAACTTAAATCACCGCGATGCTACAAATTACGGGAACGTCTGTAAACCCGCACCCGGAGCAACGTTGCCGGATTGTTCAATCTGGGTTTTGAACTCAATTTTGGAAAATTTCATTTTCGAACATTTTAGAAAGTTCTAGTTTTTTGATGAGGAATTTCACGAATTAAAATACCCTTTTTTTCTAATAAGTTTGGCTATAATAAATCGGTCTAGCCCTGAAAGAATCCAAAAGCATCTGCGCCCTCCTCGCTCGCCCAATCTCTCTCGCCGATTGGTCCTGCCACGCGCTCCCTTCCCCCAAGCACCCAAATGGGTGGAAACACGTCGGTTCTCTTACAGTCAGAGGGCAGCTGGAAGGAGCTTGCAAGCAAAAACCCACGTCCACGAGGACGAAAAACTTGGTCTCAGATAGAGGTTGATATTCCAATCCTCTCTTGTTTCGATTTTTAACTCTTCTTCCTTGTTTTCTGTTTTGGATTTAATTTTTTAAGTCCCTTGAAAATTTCTCTGCTTTCAGGTCATGTCCTCCAGCGAGTTGCCCTGCTACACGCTGCTGCATGTGCCCAACGACTGGGAACTGCCCAGCGAGGCGCAGCTGAAGGAGAAGTTCGAAAAAGGTAACAACTTCTAGTGAATTCCTTGAATGTGTCTTTAGGAGACGACAAAGGCCGTGCCGATGCCCTCAAGAAGCTGATCTACATGATCCAGACCGGCGAGAAGACAAGCCCCGGCATGCTGATGTACGTCATCCGCTTCTGCCTGCCCTCCAACGACCACACGCTCAAGAAGTTGCTGCTCATCTTTTGGGAGATTGTCCCAAAGGTATAAAATTAAGCTTATGGCTTTAATTTTGTGATTTTATAGACGAACCCACAAGGCAAGCTGCTCCACGAGATGATCCTCGTCTGCGATGCGTACAGGAAAGATTTGCAGCACCCGAACGAATTTGTCCGCGGGTCGACGTTGAGGTTGGCTTGAGTGACTGGTCATAATTTGGCTTTTCAGATTCCTGTGCAAGCTGAAGGAACCGGAGCTGCTCGAGCCGCTGATGCCCGCCATCCGCACCTGCCTGGAGCACCGCCACTCCTACGTGCGCCGGAACGCCGTCTGCGCAATCTTCACCATCTTCCGCAACTTCGAATTCCTCATCCCGGACGCGCCAGAGCTCGTCTCAAATTTCTTGGAGGGAGAGCAAGACGCGTCATGCAAGGTACGCTTTCTGAATTGTTCCTTTGTATGTTCATTTCCAGCGCAACGCCTTCATGATGCTGCTGCACGTCGACCAAACGCGAGCCCTCGACTTCCTCTCCGGTTGCATCGATCAGGTAAATCTTTTCTCAAAATAAAATCCATTCTCTTTAGGTCACCCAATTCGGCGACATCCTGCAGCTGATCATCGTCGAGTTGATCTACAAAGTGTGCCACACCAACCCAGCCGAGCGCTCCCGCTTCATCCGTTGCGTCTACAACTTGCTTCAATCGCAGTCGGCCGCCGTTCGATATGAAGCCGCTGGCACGCTGATCACCCTCTCACCTGCCCCGGCCGCCATCAAGGCCGCAGCTTCTACGTATATTGAACTGATAGTGAAGGAGAGTGACAACAACGTCAAGGTGATGTTTCTTTGATTCGGCATCACCATTGTCTTTTCAGCTGATCGTGCTCGACCGCCTGATGGAGCTGCGCACCAACTCGGCCGGCGAACGTGTGCTGCAAGAGCTGGTGATGGACATCCTCCGCGTACTCGCTTCCCCGGGGCTCGAGGTTCGCAAGAAGACGCTCGCCTTGGCCCTGGACCTCATCTCCAGCCGCAACGTCGAGGATATGGTCATGTTCTTGAAAAAGGTGTGTTTATTTGGCTCTTATTTTGCTCAAGCCCTTTTCTTAACATCTCCGATTTCTTTTTTATTTTAGGAAATCAGCAAGAGCTCGAACGAGTCGGCCGACGAGGGCGCCCGCTATCGCCAGGAACTCGTCCGCACCCTGCACACGGCCACCATCAAGTTTCCGGACGTGGCCCCCCAAATCGTGCCCGTGCTCATGGAATTCCTCTCCGACGACAGCGAACTGGCCGCCGTCAGCGTTGTCGAATTCGTGCGCGAGGCCGTCCACAAGCTGCCCCATCTGAAGCCCGTCATTCTGCAGTCGCTACAGGTATGATAATAACGTTTTTTGATATCTACCACTTTTCAGGAAGGTCTACTCTCGATCCGCAAGCCGAAGATCTTCATGTCGGCCCTCTGGATCCTCGGCTCGTACTGCGAAACGAACGAGACCATCGCGGAAGTGAGGCGCCTCGTCAAGGAGGCCATTGGAGAGCTGCCGATCGTCGACTCGGAGCTGCGCCTAATTGAGGGAACGGAGGAGGCGAAGGACGATGCTAAAGCCGGAAGCAAGGTATAAAAATTGGTGAATTCTCTACGTTATCGTTCTTTCTAGCCCCATAAGCAACTAGTGACCGCCGATGGCACCTACGCGACCCAATCGGCCGCCATGTCGACTGCGGTTCGCACCGGCGAGGATAACCGCCCTCCGCTGCGCCGCTTCTTGCTCGATGGCGAATTCTTCCTCGGCGCCACCCTTTCGACGATTCTCAGCAAACTGGCCGAACGTTATGCAAAGCTCAACCAAGGTTAGCTTTTTACCGCTATCGTTTCTATTTTGATGTCTTTCAGGAAATTCGCCACGCGTGAACGCCTTCAAGGCCGACGTCATGTTCATCCTGTCGTCGATCGTCAATCTGGGCAAGAGTGGCCTCTCTAAGAACAACATCACTGAAGACGATCTCGATCGGTACTATTGTGTTTGCCCATTCGGAAATTTTCCTTTTAGTATGTGCACCACGATCAAGGTGCTGGCCGAGGGTTGCCCAGGTGCCGAGGAGATCTTTCTTGATAAGTGCCGCGAAAGCCTTGAGGTTTGCATTTTGTTTTTCAACAATTTGCCCTTGCTTAGATTATGCTGTCGAACAAGCACGAGGTGAAGCAGGATGAGCAGATCAAGAAGAAGAACCAAGTCGAGGTCGACAAGACCATTGTCTTCACGCAACTCTCGGCTCGCGCTGACCAAGTGACCGGCGACAACCTCTTCGACCTCAGCCTCTCCCAGGTTTGTTTTTTTTCGCTAAAAATAGAAAAACTTGACTTTTAGGCTCTTGGCACCGCCCAAAAGACCTCAAAGTTCGACTTCTCGTCCTCGAAGCTCGGCAAGGTCATCCAGCTCGCCGGATTCTCCGATCCAGTTTACGCCGAGGCCTACGTCAATGTCAACCAGTACGATATCGGTAAGTTTTATATCCTTTGGATGATTCTTGCTTCATCGTTTCATGTCTTTTTCAGTGCTCGACGTGCTGATCGTCAACCAGACGGCCGATACCCTGCAGAACTGCTCGCTCGAGCTGTCGACGATGGGCGATCTGAAGCTGGTCGAGAAGCCGACCCCATGCACGCTGGGCCCGCACGATTTCACCAACATCAAGGTGAACCATTTTCCGAAGCTTTAAAATAACAAATGGTAGTTTTAGGCAACGATCAAGGTGGCCTCGGCGGAGAACGGCGTCATCTTCTCGGTGATCTCCTACGACGTGCGCGGGTCGCAATCCGACCGCAACTGTGTCTATCTGCAGGATATCAAGATTGACATTATGGTCAGTAAAAGCTTGCAACCTAACAATTTTCGAAATTTAGGACTACATCGTGCCCGGCTCCGTCACGGACACCGAATTCCGTCAGATGTGGAACGATTTCGAGTGGGAGAACAAGGTCACCGTCAACACGCCCATCACCGACCTCCGCGAATTCCTCGCCCACATCTCCGCCATCACCAACATGCGATGCTTGACGGCAGATGCGGCATTAGGCATAAATTTTAACGATACTTTTCACTCATTCTTCCTAGCTGGTGAATGCGGCTTCCTGGCGGCCAACTTCTGCGCGCACTCGATATTCGGCGAAGATGCCCTGGCCAACGTGTGCATCGAGAAGGCGAACCCGCTCGAGGAGGAGAGCCCGATCGTCGGTCACATTCGCATCAGGGCGAAGAGCCAAGGAATGGCCCTCACGCTTGGAGACAAGGTTTGTAGTTCGGAGTAGAACAGCACGTTTGCAAGCCAAATCCACCCTCAAATCTGAGTATTTCGAGACTTCGGGATTTGATATTGGATTTGGCTTCAATGGGCGCAGCTCTAGTTTTCGGTATCGTTCGTTTCGTTTTACTAAAATTGATTTCGTGGATATTTTTTTACATTTTTTTTCAGATCAACTCGGCCCAACGAGAGCGCAAGCGTGGAGCCCGCGCGCCGGCCGCTTAAGAAGCCACAAAAGCCCTCGTGATCTTCGACAATTAATGAAAAAGTTTTCCTGCCCTCCCATATCTGCTCTCTTATAATCGGCCCCATTTTTGTGTATCTATGCATTCAAGTGCTGTCTGTCCCCCCCACTTCTACTGATCGTTTCGCCGACTTGTTTTTGTTTTTTAAACATAATTTAGGCCTTTCCTATTTATTTGGCGACTTGTCACCCCCACCCGTTCACTGTGATTTTCTTCTGTTTTGCGCTGGGTTACGGTCAAATGGAGTACTCTCTCTCCCACTTGTCTTGATGGCATTGTAGAATCGAATAAAAGTTTCAGCATCTTTTATTTGAGATGATTTTACAGTCATTTTATATGCACTTATTTTTTTTTGACACAATCGGCGTGCCAAGTGGAGGGAGAGCGGGTGAGAGAGCATATGTACAGCAACAGCTTTCTGAGTGTTGTTGTCGCCTTTGAATCACAGAAGTCGCAGTGGGATCCAGCGGGGGTTCACCGTTTTGTTGGCCAGCAAGTCTTTCCACATGCGGTCGTTGCGATCGCCGGCGCCGAATAGTACCTGGAAATTTTTTCGAATGTTTGGTAGATATAGCTTCTTGTTTTCCTGAACAATCGCTGCTAGCTTGCCCAATTCTGCTATCCGTATTTTCTTGCTCCTCCCGTTCTTTCACTTTATTGAGGAGGGTGGGGCACTATATATTTTTTTAGGAATCCATTTTCCAAATATAAATAGCGGAAGTGTCTTCCGTTTTTTTCCGTTTTTCGTTTTTTTTTTCAATCCCTAAACATAAAAACTTCACAAAATTTTATTAAAAAAATTAAAACGAGGTAACTTTTCGACCAAAAATGATGATTTTTGACCAAAATTTTGACTTTTTGAAAATTTGTCGAAGTTTTGGCCCGTCCATTCTTAAATCTCGAAAATCTCCCCTACCTGCCCGATCAATTTATGGTTGCCGATCCGGTCGTGGTCGAGGATGTGGATCTCGAGCTGCGAGCTGAAATTTTGTGTTCATTTTTACCTTTCGATTTTGGGCCTACTTTGCCAGCTGCGCCATCGTGCACGTAAAGTTCAGCGCCTCGTTCCAAATCGGGTTTCCGCTGTTCTTCCGGACGCCGCTTTTCCGCTTCTTGACCATCTTGCCGTCCTGCAGCAGGTACACCTTGGCGACGGCGTCTAAAAAAATGTTTTGCTCTTGTTTTTTACCTCAATAGGGAGTAACACCAAAAAAAATCGGTCTTCCGAACCCACTTGGCAAAGCTTCTTTGCTGGGTAGCCCCTTGGCCTGGTGGATGGTGACTGTAAGCCGCTCGGCCGAGGGCAGGTACTGGATGCCGACGAACAGCTCGCCGAGGTTTTCGCTCTGAAAACGGGGGTTTTATGATTCCTGGAGAATCACTCCTAGCCTGCCCGTTTCTAAAGAATCACTGCTAGCCTGCCCTTTCCTAGCGAATACTTTGACGGCCACTTACAGCATTATGCAGCTCAATATCGGACCAGAGGATGACATCATCACTCGGGTCGATCGTGGACAAATCGATTGAGGTGCTGCCGAGGACTGAGGAGGCGGAGCCTGGAAAGGTATGGTACAGGTGAGTGAAAGAGAGAGAGAGAGAGAGAGAGAGAGAGGGTGGGAGAGACAGAGCGAGTTAGAGAGATTTCCTTGCTCACCTATCCGAGTCGCGCCTAACAACTGCAACGTCAGCGACTTGTCCATCAGGTCTTCGTAGGAAACGGGGAATTTGAAGGTCTCCTAAAATCGCTCGTTTTCAGGGACCGTGCCAGGAGGCTGACCTTGTGAAACGGGGCTCCGGCCACAATTCTACTGGATTGTCGACGGAGCGTCGTGTCGGACAAGGCCACGGCGAGGGAGTACTCGTCGAGCTTGATGACGTGGCTGACTGGAATCCGGGTTTTAGAGAAGGGCAAGCTAGCCGAGATTCTTTAGGAAAGAGTGGGCTTGCAGAGATTCTTTAGGAAAGGGCAGGCTAGCAGTGATTCTTTAGGAAGGGCATGCTAGCAGAGATGCTTTGCGAATTAGCTGACCGGCTCCTCAGGCAAGCTGGCAAAGAATTCCTGAGCAATTGGTCCCAATTTTTCTCAATGATCTCTGCTAGCCGGCCCCAATATCCGGCCAAAGCTCCCACCTTCCAATAACGTGACGATGAAGTCGCTCTTCGAGAAATCGTACGTCATTTGAACCTGAAAAGGGGGAGTGAAAACTGGTTTTTATGTTTTTTTTTTGACGCTCTAAGTCGCCTTAAAATAACTTGCCTGAACTCTAGCGACAGACGGTTTTCCGGTGGTCTCGTGCCGGACGATGCTGCCCCGTCGGCGATAGAGATCGGGCTGGATTGCGCCTGAAATTTGGAGATGAGGGGCAGGCTTGCAGAGGTTCTTGCCGAATCGGCATTAGGTTTTAAGCGTCTGTTTAAAAGATACTAAAATTTCGCGAGCTAGCAAAGATCCTTTCTCTCTCCCACCCTCTCTCTGTCTTTCGCACTCTCTCCCTCCGGCCACCACCCAAGATTTTTAGAGATAGTCGAGGAAATTGGCAAGCTAGCATAGAGCCTTGAGGAATCCTTGGGCAAGCTGACAGAGACCATTAGGACCTACCGATTCCATGATCCGAGGAGCGTCTCCTTTCGAGGAATAGTAACGCCGAGTCGGCCATGTCTTGCTCGGAGGGGCGGCGGGTGTCTTTTTGCTAAAAGTTAGGAAATTACGGTATTTGGAGAAGTGATGGTGAGAGATCGAGAAAGAGAGAGAGAGAGAGAGAGACAGAGAGAGAGAGAGAGAGAGAGTGAGAGAGAGATAAAAAGATAGAAATCTAGAGAGGGCGAGAGAGATGAGAGAAAGAGAGATATATAGATTTTCAAGTTTAAGCCGATCCCAATTAAAGTTGCAAAACTACCAAATCACCGGGTAGTTCTTGGCCTAACCGCGGAAGTGGCAAAAATGACCATTAGCGGGCCGATTCGAAATTTATACGGCCCCAGCTAGGGAAAATTATAGCCCACCGGGTCACACACCCAAACGCACGAATTTTTCTTTTGCTGACAAATGCCAAACGCCGAGACCCCCAAATTTACAGGGGCCAATCAGAGAAGGAACTTCCCCCCAGGAGGGAAAACAGGAAGTTTTGCTCGTGACTTTACGAATTTTTGGGGAAGATAGAGGATACCGGGAGTGGTCTCAGCTAGCCTGCCCGAGACGAAAGCGGATTCTCAAATGCTCTCTGCTAGCCTGCTTCGTCCATTCCCAAATGCTCTCTGCTAGCCTGCCCCTTCCATTCCCAAATGATCTCTGCTAGCCTGCCCCTTCCATTCCCAAATGATCTCTGCTAGCCTGCCCCTTCCATTCCCAAATGATCTCTGCTAGCCTGCCCCTTCCATTCCCAAATGATCTCTGCTAGCCTGCCCCTTCCATTCCCAAATGATCTCTGCTAGCCTGCCCCTTCCATTGCCAAATAACTCCTGCTAGTTCCCCTCAAAATCCCCAAAAATGGCTGCTAGCCTGCCCAGCACCTCCCGTAATCTCAAAACCAAAAGCCAATTTATTTCCTGAGGTTTTCTCGCTGTTTATATAGCCACCTAGCCCAGAAATGTCCCTGATTTAATGGCAGCATCTTTAAAACGGGAAAACCCACGTGTCAAGCCCCTAATTAGCATAAATTTTAGGGTGAATTCGACAATGTGGAGAGACATTTTTCACGAGCTCATCAGCCCGAGAAATAGGGTGAGGCGCCGAAAAAGGCACCCAATTTTCGCCGCGGTCCAATTTTGTCGTGTGGATGGCCATAAATTTAGGCTGGTCGCGGGGGAGAGACGAGAGAGAAAGAGGGACAGAAAGAGCGAGAGATAGAGAGGGAGATAGAGAGGAAGATAGAGAGAGAGAGCAGGCTATCTAGCACAGATTCTTGGCTATTTGAAAAGAACCACGACCTGGTTTTTTGTGAGGATATGACTTCTCTAAGGCTAAGAGATTCTTAATAAGGGCAGGCTAGCAGAGATCCTTTAGGAAAAGGCGCGCTAGCAGAGATTCTTTGGGTTCCCATAGATTCCTAGTCTCTGCAAAAAAAAAAGATTCAGACGCTGGGATTTAGTTTTTGCGGTTCCTTGAGCCTTGAGAAGATGCCTGAGGGCGGGAGAGAGAGAGAGGGAGAGGGAGAGAGATGGACTGCCTATAGTGGTGCTGATTGGAGCCCCCTCCCCGGCCGGATTCCGCCGGAAGTTTGGCTACGATGGACGTCGTCGTTCACGACGACGTGTGCATCCAAATTGACACCCCCACCAAATTTCACACGCCACACTGCGCCGGGAGGGGAGGCTTCCGTTTTGCTCCTCCCCCCGCGCTTCCGCCGGCAGCCGGTTTGCTGGTTTTTTTGGGCACTTTTGAAGGCGGGTTTCGAGGAAGTGAAGAATGGCTAGCAGACATTTTTTAGGAAAGGGTAGGCTAGCAGAAACGCTTTGGGACTATTTTTGAAACATACCATTGAGGAGTTCGGCAGCGAGATGATAGTCTCGGCGGCCTCGAGCACAGAGAATCGTCTCATCGCTGGAACCAGAGAGGTCATCCGATGAAAACTGAAAAAGTGAATGTAAAAAGCATGAAAAATAAAAATGTAGGAAAATCATGAAAAAGGTGAAAAACGGCAATCCCCCGAAATGCTCGAACAATTTCTGCTAGCCTGGCCCTTGCATTCCCAAATGATCTCTGCTAGCCTGCCCCTTCCATTCCCAAATGATCTCTGCTAGCCTGCCCCTTCCATTCCCAAATGATCTCTGCTAGCCTGCCCATTCCATTCCCAAATGATCTCTGCTTGTCTGCCCCTTCCATTCCCAAATGATCTCTGCTAGCCTGGCCCTTGCATTCCCAAATGATCTCTGCTAGCCTGCCCCTTCCATTCCCAAATGATCTCTGCTAGCCTGCCCCTTCCATTCCCAAATGATCTCTGCTAGCCTGCCCATTCCATTCCCAAATGATCTCTGCTTGTCTGCCCCTTCCATTCCCAAATGATCTCTGCTAGCCTGCCCATTCCATTCCCAAATGATCTCTGCTAGCCTGCCCATTCCATTCCCAAATGATCTCTGCTTGTCTGCCCCTTCCATTCCCAAATGATCTCTGCTAGCCTGCCCATTCCATTCCCAAATGATCGCTGCTAGCCTGCCCTTGCATCGGTTTTCAGATCCTAAGTAACCCTTGCTAGCTTGCCCCAACTAAAGCCTCGTTGCATCGAAACAAAAATGCACCAAAAACGAATAATGGCGAAATTGGATGCTGGCTCCCAAGAATTTGCCTTTCCCGGCTCGCCTCCGTTTTTTAAGGGTATAGAGTGTCCGGGGCGGAACGGCTCACTTTCGCTTGAAAACGCCTGGAGGCCAGATGGCCACACGCCACGTTTCCGGCCGGTCCCGATTTTTGAGACATTTTGGGGAGGCAGGAAATTTCTAGCATCGGCGTGAAAGTCGTAAATCTCGGCGCTGGAAGCAGTGGATTACGGTAGTTGGGCTCAAAATAGCAGGGCTGGCTAGCAGAGATTATTTCCGAGGTCTCAGGCCAAAGCCCAGGCATAAGCCTAAGCCTAAGTCTTAGCCTAAGCCTAAGCCTAAGCCTAAGCCTAAGCCTAAGCCTAAGTCTAAGCTTAAGCCTAAGCCAAAGCAAAGCCTAAGCCTAGGTCTAAACGAAGCCTAGGCCGAAGCCTAAGCCTAAGTCTAAGCCTAAGCCCAAGCCTAAGCCTAAGCCTAAGCCTAAGCCTAAGTCTAAGCTTAAGCCTAAGCCAAAGCAAAGCCTAAGCCTAGGTCTAAACGAAGCCTAGGCCGAAGCCTAGGCCGAAGCCTAAGCCTAAGTCTAAGCCTAAGCCTAAGCCTAAGCCTATGCCTAAGCCTAAGCAGAACGTTATGTCGAATCAGTGTCAAATCGTGAAATTTCATCCCCGGGATTACGGTAGAATTAGAGATAAGGCATCGTAAGCTAGCTGAGATTCTTGAGGAGGCCAACATGCTATGGGGCAGAATAGCAGAGATCATAGAGGAAATCGGAAGCGGCAGGGCAAGCTAGCCTAGACCCTTGAGGAAGATTTCAATCCAGAAAATGGCGAAAAATCCGGCGCATCATTCGCGATGTGTTTTGAATGTGTCGCGAGGGGGGGGTCTGCTCTCCGGGGAAATTAGATCCAAAATATTTGGGGGAGGATGGTCAAAAACATTCCTCCGCACACCCCGCATCGGCGGCTCGAATATCATGGAATTTGAGGTTTTTAAAGGGACCGGGAAGGCCGAAAGGTCGAAAATTTAGAGAATTAGTTCTTTGGCTTGCTAGTCCCTTTAAAACGAGGCGCGGGGGCAGGCTAGCAGAGATTCTTTAGTAAAAGGCAGGCTAGCAGAGATTCTTTAGGAAAGGGCAGGCCAGCAGAGATTCTTTAGGAAAGGGCAGGCTAGCAGAGATCCTTTAAGAATCTCAACAAAACATTGAACTTTAAAATAACCTAAAAATCGGTTCTCTGCCTCAAATTCTAATCCGAAAACTCTTACGCTTCACGACGGCAGGCACCGGCTTAAATAGGTTTTATTTTTGCCTCCCCAGGATTCCGGGGGAATCCGTAAAATGTAGTGGATCGGAAACCGGACAACTACGCCTGGGAATTAGACATCACGAAATCGTGAATGCCGAAAATAAGAATCGTAGCGGTTGAGGGAATCGAAATTTGCACTGTGTCGGCAAAATAAATCCGATTTTCTTAGAGCGTAGTCAAGGAATGATTTAAAGGGATTGTGAAGGCAAAAGGTCTTCAAGACTAATAAGAAGGGCTAGGCTTAGCCTCAGGCGTAGGCTTAGTTTAGGCTTAGGCTGAGGTTAGGCTTTGGCTTGGGATTAGACTTAAATGTTGGCTTCAGCTTAGTCTTAGGCTCTTAATTTCGGCTCTAAACCTGGAATAAACCCATTTCCCCAGAAAATCGCAAAAAAATGGCCGTCCAGCCAGGGTCATTAGGAATCAAAGGAGGAGCTGAATGGCTGATTTGGACTCGCAAAGATTCTCCTCTTTCTTCTCTCTCTCTCTCTCTCTCTTTCTCTCTCTCTCTCTCCCGCTTACTCATCCCGGGTCCTGATTTGCCAAGCACCACATCAAATCCGGGCAAACAAATTACAATTCCGGGGCTTCCATTGTCTGGATGGGGAGGGTAGGCTAGCAGAGATTCTTTAGGAGATTTCTACAGTACCCCCCGAGCGCCGGGTAAACTATAGTGCACCCCCGAGCGACCCAAAGACTACTATATAAACCCGACTAGACGAGTCGGTAGCCGCTGATTAAAAGTTTTTCGGGTTTCAAAAGCCGGCCGGCTGCCGTGAATAGATATGGATGAAAGGGCGCCATTTAGCATGCAGGAAAATATTTTTACTTTGGCCTTCGGAAAGACGAGAAAGGCAGGAATGACGGATGTGATTCCCCAGGAATGAGTAAGGCCGGACTTGTTTTTATGATTTGTCGATGGTAATTTGAGGTTTTTCACCAATTTTCTATGCTCTGGGGAACGTTAATGAACTGGAAAAAGAAAAAAAAAGCTTCTCTCTGTCTCATCCTCTCTCTCTCTCTCTCTCTCTCTCTCTCTCTCTCTCTCTCTCTCTCTCTCTCTTCTCTCTCTCTTCTCTCGATCTGCTTAGCTTACCGATGAAGCCTAATCGTCAGCCTAATTCACTAAGCCAAAGCCTAAGCCTAAGCCTAAGACTAAGCCTAAGCTTAAGCCTAAGCGAAGCCTAGCCTAAGCCTAAGCGCAGCCTAAGCCTGAGACTAAGCCTAAGCCCAAGCATATGACTAAGCCTAAGCGCAGCCTAAGCGTAAGCCTAACTTAGGCAAGCGAGCAGAGATTCTTTAAGAGCCGAGGGTCCAAAAATTGGAAGGGTAAATTTGCAGGAATTTGGAAGTAGTTTTCCGGTCGGTCCGCTTGAATGAAGCACAGACCCCCGCATTGGACCCTAATTATAGGAACATTCTTATTTTTCGGCGGCGGATTTCGCGGATTCCCACGGACCACCAAATCCGGTTGATTCACGGATCGGCTCTCTCTCTCTCTCTCTCGCTCTCTCCCTCTCTCTTTCCCGCCTCTCTCGCCGCCAAAAATTTCAATCCCGGATTAGCCAATAAAAAATAGACGCGTCTGAAACCCTGTTTTCCGCTATGGGACCAAAACGCCTACACCACAGTACTCTGAGCAGCCGTGAAAATCCCAGTTTGCCAATGGGCCAGCTAGCAGAGATCCTTTAGGAGGCTTTAATCGGTAGTGACACTAGGTAGTTAAAAATTTCCGGATCGGCTAGCAGAGGCTATTGAGGAAATGCTTCTCTAAGGAATCTATTGGCATTAGAAGCCGGGCAAGCTAGCAGAAATCACTATGGAACGGAGGCACAACCTAGCAGCGTTTCTTGAGGAACCTGGAAAATACGTCAAAACTTCCGTAAAGTGTACTGGAGCGTACTTTAAGCCCCAGAAACTACTGAACATTGGCGCCAGAACGGCGCCATCAAAAAGACAATGGAGTCGTGGAGTCGTGTTTTGGGCAATTTGTTGACTTGGAAGTGTTCGAAATTTCAGGAGAGAGAGACGAGAGCGAGAGAGAGAAAGAGAGAGAGAGAGCGAGGGAGAGAAAACCACGAGCTGAGATTCTTGACTGCTTTAAAGGGACAGCGACACTATTCTGCGGCAGGCGCTTCACTTGCTAGACCCTTTAAAATGCAAAATTCTTAAAAAAGGCAAAGGTTGAGAAAGTGAAGCTAGCAGAGATCCTTGAAGCGAGAGGGAAAGAGAGAAAGACAGAGACAGAGACAGAGAAAGAGCGAGAGAGAATGAAAGATATCCAAATGCGAAATATGCCCTCAGGCTAGATTGCACGCAATCAAAGAACACGGGTAAACACCCTCACATGGGGCGAGTGGGGGGTGATTTGCAGCTCTCTCTCTCTCTCTCTCTCTCTCTCTCTCTCTCTCTTTCCCTCTCCCCGAAAACGAGTAGAGTTTTGTTTTGGCTTTTCCTCTTTGTGTGGTGCCCCCCCCTAGATGGGCCCTAGCGTTTTTGGGGCCCAAGTTGAGGGGCTAATGACCCGGTGCGTGTATGTGTCTGGCCCAGTTCGACGACAAAATGGCCCAAAAGGACTCGTGAACTCTTCAGCGCCACGCTGTCAACCCGGCTGAAATTTTGGGCTAAGAAATGCTAAAAATGTGGTGGGCAGGCTAGCAGAGATTCGTTAGGAAAGGGCAGGATAGCAGAGAATCTTTAGGAAAGGGCAAGCTAGCAGAGATTCGTTAGGAAAGGGCAGGATAGCAGAGAATCTTTAGGAAAGGGCAGGCTAGCAGAGATTCCTTCCGAAGAGGCAGGCTAGCAGAGATTCTTAGAGGAACATTCTCGTGGATACGCATCTTTGGCCTCCCAGCCGACTCGAAAGCGACAAGTCAAAAATAGCCCCCAGCCCGAGTTGATATTGCTTCCGTTTCCTTCCTCTGCTTCCCCCAAAAGATCGGCTGGTGACGTTAAGAGGAAAGTGACGGAATTCCTGGGGAGCTTTTAACTAACTGGAAGCCAAGGTTTTTTTTGCGGAAAAACCGAAGATTAGGCTTGGGCTTAGCTTGAGGCTTAGGCTTCGGCTTGGGCTTAGGCTTCGGCTTGGGCTCAGGCTCGGCTTAGGCTTAGCCTCAGGCTTAGGCTTGGCTTAAACTTAGGCTTCGGATCATAGTCGTTCCAAAAGCCGTCATTTCGGCTCAATTTTAAGGCTTCTTCTAACAAGATGGCCTTCTTTAAAAGGTGCCTCTATTTTAAGGTCCGAAACCCGAGCCACGATGCCATTTTTGGCCTCTCCTACTATCTGGCAGTCGGCCAAAACAACGCCTGAGCCATCCCCCAACAAAAAACGGACACATTTTGGGGTGCATTTTAGGGGACCGGAAGGTCGTGGGCCGAGCGAGTGTGGGGGTGGGGGTGGGCATCCGAAATTTGATCCGCTGTTTTTTCGGGGGCCACTATGGGGATAATTGTTACCACGTGAAGGGGCAGGCTAGCAGGCGTCCTTCTGGAAATAAATATCTTACTCTCTATCTCTCTCGCTCTCTCTCACCCTCGTTCTCTCCCTCTCTCTCGCTCTCTCTCCCTGTCTCTCCCTATCTCTCTCTCTCCCTGTCTTGCCCTCTCCTTTTTCTGTTTTCCGAGTTCAGGACGGCTAGCAAAGATTCCTGATAAGAGGCGAGTGTGGCAGGCTAGCAGGGATTTTTTAGGAAGCCGAGCCGGGCCATGGACAGCTAGCAGAGATTCTTTGCGACCGAAAATCCGCTATAAACAAATCAAACTGGCAGTGAAAATTTGAGCAATTTTTGAGTGATTCGGCGCGTAATTTGGTATCGCAATCAAACCTCTAGAAAACTAGCAAAACAAGAGAAGCCGTTTTTGCGGTGATTTTTGATGCAAAGGGGCGCGGGGTGTAAATTTTCCCGCACGGGTCATTCATCCTGAAAGCAGCCCTGGATGGCTTAGCGTTCCGTCTAATTTGGTTTTCTCGGGCTCGCTCTCTCTCGCTCTCTCTCTCTCTCTCTCTCTCTCTCTCTCTCTCGCTCTATCTCTTTCTCGCTCTTTCACGGCGAGCCCGGATTTTAATTGGTTTTTTTATTCTTTTTAGCACAAAGAGTGAAGGATCTCTGACCGGAAGTGGAAAGAACCGGAATTTTTCCGAACTTGGCAAGCAAGCAGAGCTTCCTTAGGAAAAGGGCAGGCTAGCAGAATTTTTTTAGGAAATGGCAAGCTAGCAGAGACAGAATTTTTAAGAGAATCTCCAGCAAAATTTCCTTACTACTTAAGACTACGGTGTATTTTTCAAGGCCCATTTTGCGGCCACAAAATGCGCCAAATTCCATTGGCAGCGCAGAAATAATGATACGTGAAATTTGCACAAAATGGGGACACGGGCCCGCCCCCGGCCAACGGGTCCCATTTCCATAATTTGGGTCATTTGGCGGCGCCCGAAATGGGGGGCAGTGGTGTTCTTTTCATGTCTGTTTGTCTGAACGGAAAAGAGTGAAAAGTCACGTTTGCATAGTTTTTGTCTAAGTCTGGGCTAAGCCGAAGCCTAAGTCTAAGCCTAAACCGAAGCCTAACCCATATACCAAGCCTAAGCACATGCAGAGGTCTAGGCCTAGGTCTACGCTAAAGCATGAACCTAAGCATAAGCCTAAGCAAAACCTAAGCAAAGCCTAAGCACAAGCCTCAGCCTCAGCTTGAGCTTAAGTCTGCGCATCGAGATACATTGAACAAGGAAAGGAGCACGATACAAAGCGCCAGATACAGACGCTGCAACAGGGAGCAACAGACAAAATGTTGCAGCGATCTTTCGTGAAGCAATTCAGACTACGGTAGCAGGGCCAGGACGTGGCATAATTTATGGCCAAAATGAACAGCGACAACAACGACATTTCGGGGCTTTGTTTTTTCGCTGGTTTTGCCTTGAAATGGGCCCATATTCAAATCCAAAAAAGGTCATAAAGAGAGAGAGAGAGTGAGAGTGAGAGATGAGAGAGAGAGAGCGAAAGCTATGCCCTATAACCTGATTAGTTATTCCGGGGTGAGCCCACCCGGATGGGCAATGAATTTGCTGCAAAATCCGGAAAACAGAAACCAGATGCGTGGGCTTTGGGACGTGAATTCCGAATTCGAAAGCTCAATGATCTCCGCCAGCCTGCCCCTTCCATTCCCAAATGATCTCTGCTAGCCTGCCCCTTCCATTCCCAAATGATCTCTGCTAGCCTGCCCCTTCCATTCCCAAATGATCTCTGCTAGCCTGCCCCTTCCATTCCCAAATGATCTCTGCTAGCCTGCCCCTTCCATTCCCAAATGATCTCTGCTAGCCTGCCCCTTCCATTCCCAAATGATCTCTGCTAGCCTGCCTCTTCCATTCCCAAATGATCTCTGCTAGCCTGCCCCTTCCATTCCCAAATGATCTCTGCTAGCCTGCCCCTTCCATTCCCAAATGATCTCTGCTAGCCTGCCCCCTTCCATTCCCAAATGATCTCTGCTAGCCTGCCTCTTCCATTCCCAAATGATCTCTGCTAGCCTGCCCCTTCCATTCCCAAATGATCTCTGCTAGCCTGCCTCTTCCATTCCCAAATGATCTCTGCTAGCCTGCCCCTTCCATTCCCAAATGATCTCTGCTAGCATGCGCCCACCTAGAGCCATCTTCTCCCAGCCAAAACCCGTGGATGGGCCAAAAATTTATGGTAATAGATTCTGGAAAAAATGGCGCCTTTGGGGGCCCATTGGCATCGAATGGAAAACAGCCGAAAAATGGCCCATCCATCCCGGCAAAAACGGAGGGATGCGTTTGAAGGAGAAGCCTCGGCATGGGGTTCGTATAGTCAAAAGTCGAGAGTTCGAGGGCGGGCTAGCAGAGATCATTTGCGAATGGAGCTTTCAGAGCAAAAATCCGCTTCCCCGTCCCTAGGCGCCAAAAAACAGCACTGAATTCACACAATCTGTGGAACTCAACTACGGTATCTGCTTGGGGCCATCAAATAGAATTTTCAACGGCTGCCCCCGGGGGCCAATCAGGTATCGTAAAACACCGGGCTTGGCCGGCTTGGCCCGAATAATTGAGGAATCCCGACGACCGGAAAAGGCCACAAGGAACAATTCGCCTTTTTTGGCCCCTGAATATCTGGATCGGCACCAAAGAACACAAATTTTTAGTGGTGAAAGGGACCATGAAAGTGTGTAGCAGAGACCATGAAAGCTAGCAGAAAGCAGTTGCGAGCAGGGATCATGTGCGACTGGTGACCGCGCGGTGGGATAGCAGAGATTCTTGGGGGATGCAGGACCGGAGGTCAGAGCTGGGCAGACAGCTAGCCAAGGGTCTTTGCGGATTTTGGCAAGTGGAGGTGCTAACAGGCTAAGGCCTAAACCTAAGTTAAGCCTAAGACCAAGCCAAGCCTAAGCCGAACCCAAACTTAAGGTAAGCCGAATCCTAAGCCGACTCCTAAGCCCAAGCCTGAGCTTAATGAAAGCTAAAGCCTGAGCCTAAGAATAAGCCAAGGCATAAGTCTAATCCTAAGCTAGGCCAAAGCGAAGTCAAACCTTAGTCTGAACCTAAGCCTAAGCCGAAGCTCCTTGAGAATTGAACCCTTCATGACCAAAGCTTCAGTTCCGGCTCCGCATCATCTTCGACAGAAAATCAGCTCAAAAAATTGAATGCTGGGAAAATTGGGGATGGTCGTCCCGGGAGGAATGGCCGGGGGCTGGCCTCCTTAAATTCGATAAATTTCGATTTAAGCCCATTTATTCCGGGTTTTCCGCCCCTCGTGGGGATGATTCGATTTTGGGGGTGGCGCATCGCGGTGGTCACTGGCGGGTTTTATGGGTTATGTTATTCTGCTTGGGATTCGCTCTCGTAAACGTCCAAATTTCATCCTGATTTTTGTCAGGGGGAGGAAGGCTAGCAGAGATCATTTGGGAATGGAAGGGGCAGGCTAGCAGAGATCATTTGGGAATGGAAGGGGCAGGCTAGCAGAGATCATTTGGGAATGGAAGGGGAAGGCTAGCAGAGATCATTTGGGAATGGAAGGGGCAGGCTAGCAGAGATCCTTTGATAATAGAAGGGGCAGGCTAGCAGAGATCATTTGGGAATGGAAGGGGCAGGCTAGCAAAGATCATTTGGGAATGGAAGGGGCAGGCTAGCAGAGATCATTTGGGAATCTCCAAGGGGCCGGCGAGTGACTGAAAAATTGACAAAAATTTGGGTACAGAAAGAGCAGCTTTGGAGATTGTAAAGGCCAGCTAACAGAGGTGTTTAGATACGTCCAACCTCTTACAAATCCGAACGGCATTTCTGGTGCCCTAGCCCTAGCTTGAGCTTCCGAAAAAATAAACCACGAGACGCGCCAGGGGCGTAAAGCAATTGTCCCGAGGAGCGTCCCGTTTTCCGGGCCCAACCGTGGCCCACCGGAATACGGAATACGTTGGGAGGTGCCCGACGGAAATTCTGTTTTTTTTCGGGGACAGACACGAAAAATAGGTTAGCATTGGGAGCATTCGGGGCCAGAGGTCAGGCACACTGAGGCCGAAGTCTAAGCCTAAGCCAAGCCTAAGCATAAACCTAAGACTAAGCCCAAATCCAAGCTAAGCCTAAGCCAAGCCTAAACCTAAGCCTAACCAAAGCCTAAGCCTAAGCCTAAGCCTGCGCCTAAGCCTAAGCCTAAGCCTAAGCTTAAGCCTAAGCCTAAGCATACGCCCAAGCCTAAACCTAAGTCAAGACGAAGCCTCAGCCTCAGTCTAAACGCGAAACCCAACGAAAAGTGTTTCCAAATCGCCGGCACCGGGTCACTCGACCGGAAAACGAAGTCTATTCCCGGGGTGTTTGTCTGTGCATCCGTTTCTCTGTCCGTTAAGCCCAGGGCCACATTCCGGGAGGAGCCTCAATTTGATAAGTGACGAAGCAGCCTCGGGGGTGGCTCGAGAAGACTGGGTGGTTTAAAGGGCACCAGAAGGAGGCGGGAACTTGGCTTAAGCTGAGCTTAGGCTGAGGCATAGGGTTCGAATTAGGCTTAGGCTTAAACTTAGCTTATGCAGTGTTAGGCTTACGATTAGCCTTATGCTAAAGCTTAGGCTTCAGATAGCTTAGCTTCAGATTTAGGCTCAGGTTTAGGCTTAAGATTAGGTTTAGGCTTTCTTGGCTAAGGATTGGGATTAGGCTAGGGCTTACCAAAAAGCCCTCGAAAACGGACACCAAAAATCAAGGAGTAAATTGGCAATGTTTGGAATCGGGTTTTCGGCAATCCGAGAAAACCTAATTTATCCCAAATTGCTGGAAATAGCTCCAAAAAGTCAAAGTTGATGGAAAAAGCGGGGTTTATTCTAGTTTTGGTGTTTTCAGCAGAGAAAGATTTCAAAAATTGCCCTCGAAGGCTGTTTTGGGCGTACTTTCTAGAGAGCTAGCTGTCTCGGGGTATGATTTTTGGAATTTCCGTATAAAACTACAACGGAATCCTACTATATATAAAAATTTCTCGCTTATAGGATAGGAAAATAGTGTCTGTGTGTGTGTGCCACTTTGCCTACACTTCCGTCTGTCTGTCCGGAGGATATCTCGATAGGGAATGAATTTTAAAGTACGTATGATACGTCATTAGATGCGTAATGGTCTGGAGATGACTGCACGCATATGAGATTTAGCAAAATCACCTATTTTCGACAATAAATTTAGGTTTTTGTGAAAACTTCTTTGTTAGTTATAATTAGAATAGACCGGAAGTTGGGATTCGGCTATATAACGGGATGGGAGAGGTTGTTTGCATTTTTTGTCGTTTGAATGCAGGACAATTATGCAAACTGCAGGATAAAATGGGTCAGACGGGGCCAGGGTTGAAAAGTCGCGAAGCGGCTTTTCAACCCTGGTTTGCTTTAAAATAATTGTTAGAAAGCGAGAGAGTGGAGAGAGAAAGCGAGAGAAAGGTGTTGCGTCAGACTGGTCGTGGTCTGGTTTACGAAAAACGTCTGTCGCGGTCCCTTTAAACACGAAGATCGTCTGATATCTCTCTTCTCTCTCTCTCCCTCTCTCTCTCTCTCTCTCTCTATCTCTCTCTCTCGCTCTCTCTCTCGCTCTCTCTTCCTCTCTCGCCGCCACGTCATCTATCCACGAATGATGGTGCGTGTAATCTGGAAGGAGCCATGCTCCTTCGCGCCGCCAGGCCAATAAATCAAGAATGCACCCCACGGATTGGGTGTCGTTCATTAGGGCCCAACACAACGCACAGGGCCAAGGAGGGCCTAGATATAGGGCCTAGGCAGTGCCGAATTATAAATAAGCTTTTCGGCTCCTTGGCGGCGCTGGCTTTCACAATCGCGGACGGATCTGCGGGTAGCTTGGGCTCAGGTTAAGCTTAGGCTTAGGCTTTGGCTCATGCTTCGGTTAGACTTAGGCTTCCCTTCGTCTTCCGATTAAGCTGAGGCTTCGGCTTAGGCTTAGGCTTTGCTCGCTTGGGCTTGGCCTTAAGAATAGGCTTAGGCTTCGCTTAGGTTTAGAATTGGGCTTAGGCCTGGGCTTGGGCTTAGGCTTGGGCTTAGGCCTGAGCTTAGACTTAGGCTTAGGCTGGGGTTTAGAGTTGCATAGCTCTCCCTCTCTCTCTCTCTCTCTCTCGCTCTCTCTCTCGCTCTCTCTCTCTCTATCTCGCGCCTGTCACCCTCCCTTTAAGGCCATGGCCTCGGCGATGAAATTCTCGTACTACACCCGCGCGGCCACCAAAGACGTCACCAACCTCGAGCACCCACCACTATCCGCCACCAAGTATGCAGTGTACTTTGTAGCCTACCGTAGCCTTCAGCTCGCTAAGCAACCTGGAGGACTTCAAACGGCGCTTCCGGCGCAGTGGATCGCTCGGGATTCCGTTTGTCCCGGAACAGGATGCGAAGGCATTAAAGGTAGGCGGGGAAGCCGGCTTTAAAGGGGCTGACAAGGCAATGGCATCGCCAGTTTCCTAAAGAATCTCTGCTAGCCTCCCCTAGTCACATATTTGCAAAGGGTCGCTGCTGGCTTGCCCGTATTTCATACTTTAAAGACACCGAGAAAGATTTGATTTTAAGGGGCGCGGAAAGTCCAAACACAAATTTTTTAAGCGCGAGCTTTCGATCCGTGAGGTGGATGAGGGCCAACCTGTGCTTACCGTAATCGCGAAGACTCCAAAACGCCCTCGACAGATTGCCGAGATGCTGGCGGCGATGCCGGTGAGTGGTAGAGAGAGAGAGAGAGAGAGAGAGAGAGAGAGAGAGCGAGCGAGAGGGTCTGGGAGAGTGTGAGAGGGAGAGAGAGAAAGCGAGAGATGGAGGGAGATAGCGAGTGAGAGAGAGCAATGGTCTTTCGTACCATCTTCTTTCAGGCCGACATCTCCGTGAAGCACATCGAGACGCGCGACTCCAAGGAGAATCAGGTAAACGTGCTCTAGCCACAAAATACACCCAAATTCCACCAGAATACTCTGGACACCCTCCTCGAGCTCGAGCTGGAATACGGGATGGACAGCGAGCAGGCGATGGCCCACATGAGAGGGAATGGGCTGGATGTGGGTTAAATCGCCAAAAGAATATCTGCTAGCCTACCCCTTCCATTCCCAAATGATCTCTGCTAGCCTACCCCTTCCATTCCCAAATGATCTCTGCTAGCCTGCCCTTTTGCAGGTACACGAGGTCTCCTTCTCCATCCAACCCCAGCAGACGGAGAGCGAAAAGCTGGTGGAGCCCGGATCGAACGGTGGGAGTTTAATAGCTTGTTTCGCGGTTATAAAGGGGCAATGACAGCAGCTCCTTTTAGACTTCTTCTTTTAGACGCGACAACGGGTTGTGAATGGTTTCCAAAGCACATCGCCGACCTGGACATCTGCGCGAAGCGCGTCATCATGTATGGCGCCGGACTGGATGCTGACCATCCGGTGGGTCGCTTTGAAGCCTAAGTCTAAGCCTAAGCCTAAGCCTAACCTAAGCCTAAGCCTAAGCCTAAGCCTAAGCCTAAGCCTAAGCCTAAGCCTAAGCCTAAGCCTAAGCCTAAGCCTAAGCCTAAGCCTAAGCCTAAGCCTAAGCCTAAGCCTAAGCCTAAGCCTAAGCCTAAGCCTAAGCCTAAGCCTAAACCTAAGCCTAAGCCTCAGCCAAACCGCCTGACCATTCAGGGCTTCAAAGACCAGGACTACCGAAAGCGCCGCATGATGTTCGCCGAGGTGGCCATCAACCACAAGCAGTAAGGGCACGCTAGCAGAGATCATTGAGAGTTTTTTCAGCGGGGAATCGATTCCCAGAATCGAATACTCGGAGGTGGAGCGGAAGACGTGGGGCATCATCTACCGCAGGCTGCGAGAGCTTCACAAAAAGTACGAAATCCGATTATCTCTGTCGCTCTATCTCTCTCTCTCTCTCTCTCTCTCTCTCTCTCTCTCTCCTTCTCTAAAAACGTGGTTTAGATACGCTTGCCAGGAATTCCTCGACAACTTCGAGCTACTCGAGCGCCATTGTGGATATTCTGAAAACAACATCCCACAGCTGGAAGATATCAGCGTCTTTTTAAGAGGTTGGTCTTCAAGATTGTCCTAAATAATCTCTGCTAGCTTTCACAGGCCCAGGCAGGCTAGCAGGTATTCTTTGGGAAAGGGCAGGCTAGCAGAGATTCTTTAGGAAAATTACTGTTTTCAGCAAAAACCGGCTTTCGCGTCCGCCCAGTGGCGGGTTATCTGACGGCGCGCGACTTCCTGGCCGGGCTGGCGTACAGAGTATTCTTCTGTACGCAATATATTCGACATCATGCCGATCCGTTTTACACCCCGGAACCGTAAGAGATTTGAGTTGAGAAACAGAGAGAGAATGAGAGAGTGACGGAGAGACAGAGAGATAGAGAGAGAAATTGAGAGAGAGAGATAGCCAAACAATTTCAGAGATACTGTACACGAGCTGATGGGCCATATGGCCCTTTTTGCGGATCCAGACTTTGCCCAGTTCAGCCACGAAATTGGGCTCGCCTCTCTCGGAGCCTCGGAGGACGACCTCAGCAAGCTGGCTACGGTAGGTGAAAGGTCTCTGCTAGCATGCCTGCTTGGCGCGTTCCGAAAAATCTCTGCTGCTTCGTTTGCTTAAAAAAATTCTAAAAAATCGCTGCTAGCCTGCCCTCTAGCTCCAATTTCAGCTCTACTTCTTCTCGATCGAATTCGGGCTCTCCTGCGACTCGCACCTCGACTCGATCGATACGTCTGGAGGGAAAGAAAATCGAAACAATCCGCCTTACAAGATCTACGGCGCAGGGTTGTTGAGCAGCGCCGGGGAGCTGCAGGTGAGAGAAGGAGCGAGAGAGAGACAGAGAGAGAGTGAGAGAGAGCGCGAGAGAGAGCAATACTTTTAGCATGCGATCGAAGGCAAGCCAAAAGTCCTCCGCTTCGACCCGGAGCGCGTCGTCGAGCAGGAATGTTTGATCACCACCTTCCAAGACGCCTATTTCTACACTCGGAATTTTGAGGAGGCCCAGCAAAAGTTAAGGTAAGCCTCCAGCAAAGCCTAAGCCAAGCCTAAGCTAAGTCTAAGCTAAGCCTAGGCAAACCTAAGCCAAGCCTCTGCTAAGCATAAGCTAAGCATAAGCCTAAGCCCAAATCCTAACCTACGCACTACTCTAGAATGTTCACCAACAACATGAAGCGCCCGTTCGTCGTCCGGTACAACGCGTACACCGAGAGCGTGGAGGTTGGAGTTTGGAGTCTGTAGGGGGCACCTAGCAGGGATTCTTCAGGAAATTCGTGCCATTCTAATTTCAGGTGCTGAACAACCAGCGCTCGCTGATGCTGGCCGTCAACTCGTTGCGCAGCGACATCAATTTGTTAGCCAGTGCTCTCCATTTGACGCTTTAAAGGGGCCCGGAAGTCGGGAAACGACCCCGCTCATTGACTAGATCTAGACAGCTACAGGATGCACCAAATGACAAGCGTAAATTTCGTTTTTAGAAGTTTTCGTTTTTTGTGTATTTTGGGAAGGAATAGGCGTAATTTGGAGTGTTGCGTAGCTGTCGAGACCTAGTCGGGGAAGGGGTCGATTTTTCGCAGGGGCCGATCCCGTCCCTTTAAAAGCTACCGTACCCGACCATAGATTTACAGTATCCCTAGTTATTTTTCCGCTTAATTGAAATACCATAAGAAGCCCAGAATTCTGCAATTTATACGCCGTAATTCCGTTTAATCAACCGCAAAAAAGTGCTAAAATTTATTAAAATAAATACATTAAAAAATATCACACAAAAGTACCGGTTCTTCGAGTGGGGTAAAAATGGCTGGTTGAGGTTTAACTTTAGAGACTATTACGAAAAAAAATCGGCAAAAATCGCAAGTTTTTAATTTTTCTATAACTCGGGGTAATAATCATGGCGTAATCGATTAAAAATTAAATCATTAAAAAGACAATTAACAATTAAAGATTAAAAATTGGATCGGCAAAGGAAAAATCTGTAAAAAATTAATCAGAGATTGTCTACAGTAATCCGCCGGAAATTTTCTCGACCTTTTTGTACTTTTTGAGGCGGAACTCGCGGGCGGCGTTGATTTGGCACTGGGCGGCCTCGTCGAAAAGCCGCGATTTTTCATCTTTGTAGGCTGCTGCTTCAAGGGACTCGTCAGCTTTGGCGCGGCAACTGAGCAAGGATTGTTATTCTGACTTTCGAAAGTTATCTAAAATGCCGATCTTCGGACCCTCTTACTTTCCTATCTTTCTCTCTCCCTCTCCCTCTCTCTCTCGCTCTTTCTGTCTCTCTCTTCCTCTCTCTCTCTCTCTCCTCTCTCTCTCTCTCTCTCTCGCTGTCTATATCTTTTTCCTGCCTCTCTCCCTTTCGCTCGCTCACTCTCGTGTTCTCACTCAAGCCTGGCAAGCTAGCAAAAACCTTGAGGAAATTCGCAAGCCCTGCACTACGAAGTACAACCCACGCTACGCACCTATGCACTGACGGGCAGCAGTCCGCGTATTTCTCGCATATCCGCTTCGCGGTGGCCACATTTTTCTGGCAGTTCTTGGCCAGTGGTGGCAGCGAGGGCGGGGAGGCACAGGTGGCGGAGGGTAGCGGCTGAAATTAGGGGATTACGGTATTCACTAGGAATTCATGACAATACGTTACGTTACGCCATGAAATTCTACCGTTCTTCCCAGCTGGCTTTGGAGGGCAATTTCGCCCATCAGGCACTCGATGAAGACGCCTTCGAGTTGACGGCCCATCGCGTCGAGTTTCTGAAGGAAAAATGAGAGAGAGAGAGAGAGAGACAGAGAGCGAGAGAGAGAGAGAAAGAGAGTGAGAGAGAGAGAGTGTGCTAGTGAAAATACCTGATATTTCGGGATTATCTCCTTGTTACAATCTCCCAATCGTCTCCCCGGCAAACCAGGAAGCAGCCGCCCCACATCCGGCTGACATTTCTCTTCCTAAACCCAAAAACCTGGACCCGCTACCGTACCCTGACCTGAGCATTCATCTCGTCAACACACGCCGCGTACAGCTCGCAGGAGGAGATGGCGGCGTACTGTAATTCAGGGGATTTGCTAGTCAGGGTCAGCTAGCAGAGATTCTTGAGGAAAAGTTCAAAAAAAATTCCACACAAACCTTGGCCGGATCGCTCAAAATTTTGCGCCGTTGTTCGGCGTCGTCCGGAATATTGTTCAATAGCGGAGAGCAATCACTGAAATATTTGTCTATTTCAGCCCAAGCCGACCCAAGTCTAAGCTAAGCTAACAAGGAGATGGTCTCAGCTGGGAATCGAATTCGGATTTGAAAATTTGCACACTTATAGAGCTCGACGAGACAAATCGATTGGTGTAACTTTCAGCTGCTGATACAATAACCACGCCGAGTTATAAGCATTTTAAGTTTTTGCATACATTTTGCAATATTTTCGCCGTAGCTTCATAGGCCTTCCCCGCCTCCACCATCACCGTGGTCTGGTGGCCTAGTGGTGTAGTAGGCGGGCTCCGGGGAATCTAACGAGGGTTCGAACCCGCTCACGGTTTTTATTTTTTTGCTTTTTCGTCCGAAGGTGCCTCTTTGCTTTCTGAAGGCCTTGAATAGCTTTTTACGCATTATTTTAAATCCTCTGGTGAGAAATGGCTAAAAAAAAATCTCTTTGAAAAAAATTAGATTTTTTACCCGAAAGGACGATGCAGATCCCAAAATAAATTGAAAATTCAAAGTATATGAAAAATCCAGGAGTAAACGTAATTTATTGTAAACCAGGGTTGAAAAACCGCTTCGCGGCTTTTCAACCCTGGCCCCGTCCAGGACCTGTGAAAGTCCTTAATTTGCATGTTTCTCCCTGAATTCTAGCAAAAAAAAAATTTTGAAAAACCGCTCATCTGTCCCTTTATATAGGCTCTTCCTGCTTCCGGCGCATGCTAATTTCCCCTAACAAACAGGGTTTTACAAAAACCTATTTTTCATAGCGAAAACCACAATTTTTCAAAATTTTTATGTGTGTGCAGTCGATTCCGGACCATTCTAAACCTATTGTCGTTTCTTCCCTATCCAAAAAACCCTTCCCCGAGGCTGTAGGGGCGGAACATCCAAACGGAAGTGCATGCAAATACACACACACACACAGACACTATTTTTTTATATATAGTAGGATGGTGTGTTATCCGAACAAAAATTTTCATAAGCGAAAATTTTTTTGGGAATGATAGTCATAGGTTGTTGGGGGCTCCAGCCCAGTAAGAAAAGTTTTTTACGGTGAAGTTATGTTGTCTGCGCATCAGATGAGTTAAAATAATGCGTAAAAAGCTATTCAAGGCCTTCAGAAAGCAAAGAGGAACCTTCGGACGAAAAAGCAAAAAAATAAAAACCGTGAGCGGGTTCGAACGGAGCCCGCCTACTACACCACTAGGCCACCAGACCACGGTGATGGTGGAGGCGGGGAAGGCCTATGAAGCTACGGCGAAAATTTTGCAAAATGTATGCAAAAACTTAAAATGCTTATAACTCGGCGTGGTTATTGTATCAGCAGCTGAAAGTTACACCAATCGATTTGTCTCGTCGAGCTCTATAAGTGTGCAAATTTTCAAATCCGAATTCGATTCCCAGCTGAGACCATCTCCTTGTAAGCTTAAGCCTAAGCCAATCCTAGGCCTAAGCCTACGCTGACTTACATTGCTGACTCGATCGATGGCTCGCCTGGAAGCTTCGGCTCCACAATTTCCGTTTTGGGCATGATTTTTGGGGTCACGGTTTCAGGGATCTAAAAAACGGGGATGAGAGCGAGAGAGAGTGAGAGAGAAAGAGAGAGGGAGAGAGCGAAAGCGAGAGAGGGAGAGGGAGAGAGCGAAAGCGAGAGAGGTAAATATAGAGCGAGATGAAGAGAGAGAGAGAGAGAGAGGGAAAGAGAGAGAAAGAGAGAGAGACAGCTTGACAGAACGTTCCCAACCTCCTGATCTTCCTCCACTTTCACTCCCGATTGTCTGATACTCGTCTTGATGATCAACTTCTTGTCGTCGGCCTAAAATTCGGATTTTCTCGACATTTTCAACGCGAATTTTTGTATGAAATTCAATAAACCAAAAGCAAAAGAATTAGCCACCATAAACAACCTTAAAATATTTATTATTTACCACAATTTCCGGTCCCCCTGCCTCTTCCGGTTTTTGCGTTGTGCGCTCCAAAAATTCTGAAAGTTTCACATATTTTTTTAAAGGTCCCGTGAAGTTACGCGATTTCCGGTTGATGCGCTTCCTCCGTTTTCGGGCCTTCCGCTTCTCCGGCTTCCCTCCGGTCCGCCCGGAATGTTTTTGCGGGCCGATGGCGACCCGCTTGACCGACTTGATTTCCTCCTCGACCATGAAGGCCGGGTTTCGCCTAGTAAATCCATTTTTTTTAGGATTTAAAGGAGCGTGGAAATCTTGTAAATCCAGAAAGTTGCGATGAAAATTTCGGTTCTGGACTGTTAGCGGGGGGGGGGGGGGGAATTGATTTTTCCCAGCAATCCTGTACGGCCCGATAGCAAAAATTAAACCATTTTTATAGAATTTTACACAGTTTTTAGATATACAAACATACCTGTAAACATTTTCAAAATTTTTTGGCTTTTTGGTCGAAAATAGCTGGAAAATGACGAAAAAAGTCACAATTTTTGAATGTTCCTAAGTATTTAACGTATTTTTTGTAACTTTCTAGCAATCTAAAACTACAAAAAACAATAGAAGATACCGATCTTATTCTTAAAACAAAAACAAAAAGCGAAAAACAAGGATTAGTTCTCCCCCCCCCCCGGCTAGCAGATCAGTACCTGAAGAATCCCTGCTAGTTTGCCAAGTCTTGAAAACACTCACCCCTCGCTTTTCGGCGTCTTCCCTGCCGAGAATTGCCTAAAAAAAATTCAAGGTCAAAAGTTATGAAAAAAATCTACCGTCTTCGACCGGTCGAGTCGACCACTTCGTAGAAGCCATTACTGTATTTTTTTTGTTTTTTTTTAAATTTGCTGCACCTACCGTATATCAGGGTCGGCGACCGCCAATTGCTGTCGGTTACGATAGGAGATTTTGGAGGAGTACGGGCTGAAAAACGATTTTTAAAGGGACTGAGAGAAGCAAAATCTACGGACTCCTAAAGAATCTCTGCTAGCCTGTCTTTCCTAAAGAATCTCTGCTAGCCAGTTCTGCCTACCCATTTATCTTTGGCAAAACGCGCAGCGGACTGGCGCTTCTGGCCACTTGAGCTGTTGATCCGAATCGAGGCAGCGGCACCGCTTCCGGAACCGAAATTTCACTAAAAATTAGGGATTCCTAGCCCGAGTTTCACTGACCGCTCGTCCGATCCATCGGAGCTTTGAATAGTGGGCATGCTTCTGGTAGGGGAGGGTCTGAAAAAAGCATCAGATGAAACCTCATCATCTGCCTAAGCCTCAGCCTAAGCCTAAGCCTAAGCCTAAGCCTAAGCCAAGCCTTTGGCTAAGCCTGAACGAAGCCTAAGCCTAAGCCTAAGCCTAAGCCTAGCGTCAGCCTACGACCAAGCACAAGCTAGGCTTAAGCCAAGCCCAAGCCTGAACCAGCCACCTGCTATCAAAATCCGGAATCGGCAGCGCCTGATTGCCGAAGCTGAACGGCTCCAAGCTCTCCCTGGTCACCTCCATTTCGATGAGTTCCGAGCCCGGGGCCTTGGGCTCGATTTTCTAAAGAAATAGCTTTTTAACGGGAGTCGGAAGCGCGATAATCGACCCCTTCTCGCGACTGGGTCTCGACAGCTACGCTAAACGCCGGAATAAGCGTGGTTTGGCCAGTCGCGCGGCTGTCGAGACCTAGCTGGTTCCGGGCGATTTTGGCGCTTTTCGGTATCTTGAATTCTACTTACCCGCTTTGGAAAGCTGTGGAATCGAGCGGGGCCGAGCTGGCCCTTCTTCAGCGCCTTCAGCTTCTCGAAGTAGGGCTAAAGTTGGGTAGGGTCTTTTAAGGTGCTTTCGCGTTATCGGGGGGAGGCGGGGTTTCGATAGGTCTAAACCTCTAAAAAATATAACTTTTGAACTAGAAAAACTTTCTAAAGTTCAAAAAATTTAAACGCGAGATTTGTGTACAAAAATCGGCCATTCTTGGTCGAAAAACGATATTTTGGAATGTTGTTAATCCAATTTTCTAGGATTTGGCTTCGGCTCCGGCTTGGACTTCGGCTTACTTAGTCTGAGGCTTGGGCTTAGGCTAGGCTTAGGCTTTGGCTTGGACTAGGTTCACTTAGATGTGGCTTAGGCTTAGGATTATTTTGGGCTTTGGTTTGAGCTTATGCTTATTTCTTTAAGCCAAGCCTGAAAGCACCCGTTTTCAACAAAGACAAAAATTTTCCGGGAAGCTACTTACCTGAAAATAGGTGCCGACCGTCCGGCTGACATTCTGGCGATGCATGGCCAGCCTTGGCACTGTGCCAGCCGTCTCCTCCTCAATCATTCGCCACCTGGCACTACGCCAAGGGGCGAAATTTTCAAACCGGCGGTCCTTCCGAACTCCCTCAAACACCAGCGGCGCGAATCTAAACGCCGACAGGCTGGCAGGGATTCTTGAGGAACTTACGTTTTCTGCGTGGTCGGTGGGGTCGTGGTGGGGGCCATTGTGGTGGTCGGCGTCTTGGTTGTGTAGATTTTCACAAAGAGCGGCATCTGAAGGCCGAAATCTCTCTCTTTCTCTCTCTCCCTCTCTCTCTCTCTCTCTCTCTCTCTCGTTTTTCCTCTGACTTACAGTTTCCTTTAAAGCCGCTTCACTTTTCCTCTTTTCCTCCATCAACAACGCCGACAAGTCGTTGGGGGCGATTTCTTTTTTCGGGCCCTAAAATGTGAATTTTCAGGGAGCTTCTGAATGATGAACGCCTCTCTCTCGCGCTCTCTCTATCTCTCTTTCGCTTATTCTCTCTCGCTCTCTCTCTCACCTCAAACATTTCCAAAATCTTCTCGGCCGTCTTCAAGTCGCTGTGGTCGCTGCGTGCCTTCGCTTTTCGGTGGAGTTTGTGGGCTCGTGGGATTACTGTAACGACAACTTTAAAGGCGTTTCGTGAGGCTGGCAGTAGCAGCAGTAGCAGTAGGGCAAGCTAGCAGAAATCACTAGGGAACAGCAGGGCGGGCTAGCCGAGATTATTAGAGAACAAGAAATTGGGGTTTTAGTCATCTTTCCTAAAAGTCATTTTTCCTAAAAGTCATCTTTCCTAAAAGTCATCTTTCCTAAAGTCATCTTTCCTAAAAGTCATCTTTCCTAAAAGTCATTTTTCCTAAAAGTCATTTTTCCTAAAAGTCATCTTTCCTAAAGTCATCTTTCCTAAAGTCATCTTTCCTAAAGTGTCATTTTTCCTAAAGTCATCTTTCCTAAAGTCATCTTTCCTAAAGTCATCTTTCCTAAAGTCATCTTTCCTAAAAGTCATCTTTCCTAAAAGTCATGATTCCTAAAAGTCATGATTCCTAAAAGTCATGATTCCTAAAAGTCATCTTTCCTAAAAGTCATCTTTCCTAAAAGTCATCTTTCCTAAAAGTCATTTTTCCTAAAAATCAATATTTCTCAGTTGGTTTTTTTGCAAGAAAATTTTTTTTTGGAGAGGCCCGGGCCGTAAAATTTTAATGTCTCCATGCCGTACTAGATCTTTTCGGGATGTTTTGATTCAAGTTATGCTATCTTTGAATTCATAAAACTATTCAGAAATCAAAAAATAGGATAGGCTCCGATGGGACTAAGAGCTTTTATGAGGACTGACGGCATTCAAGGCATTTTGCCGTTTCTACACAGCAAGCAGCTTTCAAGTTAGGCGGAGGTGGCATCCCTATTCGCATACCTAACTTCAGGAACAATTACTCTTCGAAAAAAATAGTTTTTAGAAAAAAGTGATGGAGGAAAAATTATAGTAAACGATTACCTAGTTTTAGGAAAAATGACTTTTAGGAAAGATGACTTTTAGGAAAGATGACTTTTAGGAAAAATGACTTTTAGGAAAAATGACTTTTAGGAAAGATGACTTTTAGGAATCATGACTTTTAGGAAAGATGACTTTTAGGAAAGATGACTTTTAGGAAAGATGACTTTTAGGAAAATGACTTTTAGGAAAAATGACTTTTAGGAAAGATGACTTTTAGGAAAGATGACTTTTAGGAAAGATGACTTTTAGGAAAGATGACTTTAGGAAAGATGACTTTAGGAAAGATGACTTTTAGGAATCATGACTGGGATTCAAGAAATTGCTACTGGCCAGGCTGACCGGCTCGGATTCTTTAGGAAAGGACAGGCTAGCAGAGATCCTTTACCAATGGCAGGCTAGCAGGGGTTCTTTAGGATAATGCAGGCCAGCCGAGACCCTTCAGGAAATTTACCTCTTTCCGGCTCCTCTCCTATCGTTCCTACAGATAAGATCCGCCTCGGCGCCGTCACTGTCCTAAAACTCCAAGTGTAAAACGTTGGCAAGTTTTCAAAGATTTTTGCGATCTTTTGGGCTTACCGTAGCTCAAAATCAGCGGGTTGCAGCTCGGAAATGGGCTTGGCAGTCGGCGGAGGAGGCGGTGGAAGCGGGCGAGGTCGAGATGGCGGATTATGGCTGAAAAATCTCATAAATTTTTCCTAAGGGATCGCTGCTAGCCCGCCCTTGCATCCCGATTCTTCAAGAATCTCTGCTAGTCTGCTTACCTGGAAATCACGTTCGGAATGGCGTGCACCGGCGGGGACACGGTGGTGAACTGCGGGCGCGTCGATAGGAGCTGGTGTAGCCATGGAGGGGACGGAGGGATCGGGATCGGACTGTAAAGACGGAATTTCGCGGAATCGTGTGTAGGCAGGCTAGCAGAGATCATTGCGGAAACAAGGCCTGACCCGTACCTGACTGGAATCTGTTGGCCCCAAGCGTGCCATCGGGGCAGGATGCTGTGAAAAGGCGCTCCTGTCTGGCCATAGAAGCGTTGTGGACTTCGGCGGACTTCTAAGAAGTAAAATTTTCGTTGCCATCTCTCTCTCTCTCTCTCTCTCTCTCTCTCTCTAGCTCTCTAAATATCTCTCTCTCTCTCTCTCTCTCTAGCGCTCTGAATCTCTCTCGCTCTCGCTCTCATTCTCTCTCTTTCTCTCACCATTCTGCTGGTAAAAAAGGAGCCGAAGTTTTGCATCCGCTTTCACGATGTTTTCCGCAACCGAGACGTCTTCCCTGGAATTTGAGGTTATGGATTTTCACTTCAATGGCCCGATAGGCGGAAAGAGATAGAGAGAGAGAGAGAGAGAGAAGAGAGAGAGAGAGAGAGAGCGAAAGAGAGCGAGAAAGAGAGAGTGCGAGCGAGAGAGGGCGAGAGAGAGCCAGAGAGATCGAAAGATAGTGAGCGAGAGTGAGCGAGAGAATTAGGGAAAGGGTAGGAGAGCGAGAGAGCGAGAGAGCGAGAGAGTGTCAGCGAGAGAGCGCAAGTTAGATAGCTCCGACTCACTTCCCAAAAAAGGCTCCCTTGATCAACTTTCTCATATCATTTGAGCAGTCCTCCGTGTAGCGCAGCAAGTTTCCGCTGGTTTTCCGGACCTCTCGCGTCAGCCAGGAAGCAGCCGATTCTCGGGAGCAGCTGAAAAGAAGTTCGCATAGCCTTCTGGGCCCTTTAAAACACAAGAATCGATAATTTCGGCGTTTCTAACGAGTTTTCATTACCACATCCCTTTAAAAACGCGGAAAACTGACACTTCCGCTTGGGGACAGCACGCACGCAGAGTCTCACACGCGCCCAGGCTTTCTGCGAGTGCCACCTCGCAGCCCCACTGGGTGTCATTAGGGAAACGACGTAGGCTAGGGCAGCCGGCAGCATTGGTGGGCACGGACTTTTTCCTAAAATGCTTTGAGATTTAGGGTGTGAGAGCGAGGGCGAGAGAGCGAGAGAGAGAGAGAACGACAGAGCGACAGAGAGAATGAGCGAGTGAGAACGAGAATGAATGAGCGTCCGAGAGGGAGTGAAAGAGAGAGGGCGAGAGTGAGAAAGTGAGAAAGAGAGTGAGAGCGTCCGAGAGGGGAGAGAAAGAGAGAGACAGAGAGAGAAAGAGAGAGAGAGAGAGAGAGAGAGAGAGAGACGGGAGAGGCACAAATAGAGTAACAGAGGGACGTCGAGAGCGACAAAATAGAGAGATTGAGAATGATGCGGTGCGAGTGCGACTCCAAACTCACTTCAGCACGTTCTCCCTGGCCACGCAAATCGAGAATTGGGCCTCGTGGCGCATCGAGAGCACTTGGTACTGCCTGAAAATGAGGGTTATAGTGAGAAGGAGAGAGAGAGAGACAGAGAGAGAGAGAGGAAAGAGTGAGAACTACCTAAACTCATGCTCATCTTTGCAAACGGCCGCCGATAGTCGCCGCACCCGCTCCACGCAGTACAAATGACGGCGCAGCACGGCCGAGCGGCAGGATAGGTACTCCTCACATTCGGGGATCGCCTGGAATCATAGAATCGGGTCGCGTTCCGGAAGGGTCTCTGCTAGCATGCCTTGGGCAAACTAGCAGAGAATCCGAAACGGTTGTAAGATACCTGCGAAATTCCCGGCTGAAAAAGTAAAAAACCGAGCAGGATCATGAAATTTTTTGAGATCATCGCTTACATCTGGTCGGGGCTGAAAATCGGGAATTGAGCGGACGTGAGAGAGAGAGAGAGAGCCAGACAGAGACAGAAAGCGAGAGAACGAGAAAGAGATAGCTAGCGAGAGAGAAAACGAGAGAAATAGAGCGAGAGCGAGAGAGCGAGCGAGCGAGATCGAAAGAGAGCGAGAGAGAGAGAGAGAGGCAGAAGGTAAATTTGGAGGCTGGCAGAGATTCTTTAGGAATTTATGCAGCCTATTTAAACGGCCTTTAGAGAGAAATTTCTCTAGAATTGCGCTAAAAAAAATTTTAAGGTGCAGGATAGCCGAGATCATTGGCCTCCCAAGCCCTTACGCAAAGTGTTGGCCAGTTTACGCGTGGCTTGGTCGGGCAGCTGGATAGAATAGTCAATGCAGAGTAGGGGGAACTGGTTGCCATTTCAATCTACGTTCAGAGGAGCCGAACGGAACGAACCGCGCCGCAGAGGTGGTGGAGTCGAACCAGTATATTGGATTGGAGAGGAGGAATCCGGGGGAATTGTTTTATGCCCAGAAAACGGCCAATAATTATCTGCGGAGATCCTGTGTGTGGCCTCGACACGATGAACCCCCCGGGGGTTAATACGGTGAGGGGAAAGGGTTTTTGTAAGGATTTGTCGGTATCTCTGACTCTCTCTCTCTCTCTCTCTCTCTCTCTCTCTCGTGTTCTCGTTCTCATTGTCTCTCGCTCCTTCTTGCCCTCTCGCACTCCCGCTAGATCTCTCTCTTTTTCTCTCTCTCTCTCTCTCTCTCTCTCTTCGCTTTCCCTCGCTTCTGAAAGTTCATGGCAAGTTAGCAGAGATTGTTGAGGATAAAATGCTCCAAAAAACACTCCCAAAATGCGCAGAAAACGACAGAAAATAAGCACAACTTCTGGGCAGACTGACCACCCCCGGAATTGCCCTTTCGCCGGTATGCAAATTGGGCTGCGCGCCCCGAAGGCATAAAGAAGAATTTTCGCCTCTCTCTCTCTCTCCCTTTCTCTCACGTCTCTTCTAGTAAAGGCTGACCGGAATTATGTATTCCCCCGTAGTGGCATACGGCGAAAAGCTCCTCGAATTTCTCAAGGGCACCAATTTGCGGAAGAGCCTTTTTCTGACTGGGGTGGATCGGGGGATCTTGTTTTTCTGTGGATTCGGAGGGCAGGCTAGCCGAGAAACTTTGAGGGAAATGGGGTTCAACGGAGGAAGAAACGCAGCCAAAATAGCCAGGAGAATTGCGCAAACTACAAGCTAGCAAAGCTCTTGGGGAAACACTTGGGAGAGCGGACAGAGGGCTTTGAGGGAAGATGAGGGCGGTCTAGCAGGGGTCATTGTGGAAAACTGGTCGCCAACTAGCAGAAATTCTTGGGAGGATTTGGCGCGAAGCTAGAAGAGGCAGGCAGAAGAAGAAGGAGGTGAAAGCAGGCTAGCAGAGATCCTTGAGGAAACTTAGAGGCAAACTAGCAGAGATCCTTGAGGAACAAGGATCAGCTAGCAGAGACTTTCGAAGGAAATCTGAAAGGAAGGATGACAGCAGGGTTAGGGTCAACCATCTCCGGTTGAGAAGACGAACGCATGAGATTGTGCCTAGGCCCAAGCCTAGGCCTAAGCCTAAGCCTAAGGCAAAGCCTAAGCCTAACCTAAGCCTAAGTTGAAGCCAAACAGCCGGACCTAAGCATAAGCCTAAGCCAAGCCTAAGCCAAGCCTAGCCAAGCCAGCCCAAGCCTAAGCCCAAAACTAAGGAATGAGAAAGTGGAAAAGCATAGAAAACATGGGAGAAACGTCTGGTGGAGGGCTACTTGGGCACTGCTTGGCATCTAGTCAAGGAGGGGCTGTGGGGGGCGGCAACCGGAATCCGTATATTAGATCCAATCTCAATCCACCCCCCCCCCCCACCCTGACACGACCAGAATTTTGCATAGCCCAAAAGCCTCCCGGAAAATCCCCGGGGCCACGGCTCGGCAAAAGAAACATTCCGCTCGAAATCTCGACCCGGGCGGCGCGTATCGGAATCTTGGATCTCGTCCGGATTCTCGGCGACATCGCGCTCATAATTTGCATAAGCTTGGGGTGAAAAATGGGGGAAAGTAGCTGCGTAAGGATTGACGAAGCCTAAGCCTAAGCCAAGCCTAACCGAGGCTTAAGCCTAAGCCTATGCTTAAGTCTAAGCCTAAGCCTAAGTCGAAACCGAAACCCAAGCCCAAGGCTTTACCTAAGCCTGAGCCTGAGTCTAAGTCCAAGCTTAAGTCTAAGCCTCCTGAGCATGAGCCTGGACTAAATCTACCCCTACGCCGAAGGTTAAGCCTAGGCCTAACATAAGCTGAGTTCTAAGCCCAAGCCTAAGTCTAAGCCAAAGCCAAAACCTAAGCCCAAGCCCGAGCCTAAGCCCGAGAATAAGCCTAAGCCTAGGCTTATACGAAGTCTGATCCTGAGCTCCGATCCCTTTCCCAAAGGATCTCTGCCAGTAACACTAGCTCCTCCAAATCGATTGCCCAAGAATCTATGCTAGCTGTAAAGCTGAGAATTGTCAAAACGGGGGCAAGCTAGCAAAGATTCTTCAGGAAAACATCAGCCGAACCCGCAGCCCTAGTTGGCCAGCGTTTTGCCTCGAAATTTGCCCCGATTTTGCCGGCTTTTAACGAGCTGTTTTGTGCGCTTTGAGGGCCGTCTGAAGTTCTGTCTGTAGTGCGGTTTTGATGGCTCTCTCTCTCTCTCTCTCTCTCTCCTTCGCTCTCGCTCTCGTGCTCAAAGCTCTCCCTGCCCCGCAGACCTACCGAATAGCCAATAAAGGCGGTCATTTACGGCTTTTTTCGCGGGGTGGGGCTCGTTTTCGGCCCTGCGGTTGTTTGAGATTTGCATAACACGAAGGATGGGATAATTGGATTACATGGATTGGCAATGCGAGAGAGAGGGAGAGAGAGGGAGGGAGAAATGGAAGAGAGAGACAGAGAGATAGAGAGAGAGCGAGTGAATGATTGAGAGAGAATGAGAGAGACAGCGAGATCGAGATCGAGAGATACAGGAAGCAAGAGAGAGAGGGAGAGAGAGGGAGAGAGTAGAGTGGCGCTTATTCAAATCAGATTTGAATAAGATTCAAATTCTTCAAATCAAGCCGATTTGATTTGAATTGGAGCCGATCAAATCAAATCAAATCGATTTGATTTGAGTTCCACCAGTTCAAATCAAATCCAGCCGATTTGAATAATTTGAATAAGATCTCATCGAAAGGAACCCAAGGCAACTCGTAATTCGTGCACCGCTCTTTTCCCTATAATCTCTTAGCATTGTTCCAGCGTCCCACTTAACGATTCCTTATACATTTCCTATTGTTTTTACGCTTGAGCTTTTGCAAAGAAAAACCATAGCGCAGGCTAAATCTGACAAATAAAACCGTCTGGCTCAATTTTATATAAAGGTCATCGAAACACCCATGAATTATTCGAAAGGACACCTAAATGTGCAGAAACGGCGCTACCAAAAGCCCTGCGAACCGCCGAATTTCAATTTGCATCCCTGATAAGCCTGTTGTTCAAATCCCAAATCAAATCGATTTGATTTGAGTTGGCCTGCCCCTATTTCAAATCAAATCGATTTGATTTGAAGTTGATTTTTTTGCACTCAAATTTGCTAATTCAAATCAAATCAATTTGAAGTCGATTTGATTTGAATAAGCGCCACTCTAGGAGAGAGAGAGAGAGCGAGAACGAATATAGAGCAAAAAATAAGTCTAGCAGAGTTTATTGAGGATTCCAAGGGGGAAAAGCTCTAGAAAATGACCGCATATCTAACTCACCATCTCCTGCTTCGCCCCCCTTTCACTGGCATTTAGGCCTACTTTTTCGCGCGGGAGATTTGCATCGCCGGGGACGGTGGTTTCCTAAATGATCTCTGCTAGCTTGCCGATTATCGAAAATGGCATAATCAACTATAATAATTTTCTTGACGCGTCCGTCTGTCCGTCTGTGTGAAGCCGAATTCAACTCGAAGGGGAAAGGAGCTAGAGCTTAGCTCTCTTCGGATTCGGATAGAGCGCCGTCAGAAACCCCCAAACTGATAAAAAAATTATGAAAAAGTTTTAGTTTAAATTATTAAAATTAACTTTGAAAGTTTTTTCCTTAGTAAAAGGGGTGGGGGACGGAGGTTGGCATGATTTTCGCATAGTGAGCCAGATCGCGCGCGTTTCGTGGATGAAAATTTTCACGGAGGATTTCATTTCTTTTTTTCTCTCATTCCATCCGGTCGGTCGTTATTTTTGTTTTTGGAGGGGATTTCGGCTAGGGAGGTATCTGTAGCCATCGGGAAGGTATTTAGGTAGTTTTTGAAGGGGATTTCAGCCATGGGGGGTATCTAAGCCATCGGGAAGGTATTTAGGTAGTTTTTGAAGGGGATTTCAGCCATGGGAGGTATCTTAGCCATCGGGAAGGTATTTAGGTTGATTTTGAAGGGATTTCAGCCATGGGAGGTATCTTAAGCCATCGGGAAGGTATTTAGGTTGTATTTTGAAGGGATTTCAGCCATGGGAGGTATCTTAAGCCATCGGGAAGGTATTTAGGTTGATTTTGAAGGGATTTCAGCCATGGGAGGTATCTTAAGCCATCGGGAAGGTATTTAGGTAGTTTTTGAAGGGATTTCAGCCATGGGAGGTATCTTAAGCCATCGGGAAGGTATTTAGGTTGATTTTGAAGGGGATTTCAGCCATGGGAGGTATCTTAAGCCATCGGGAAGGTATTTAGGTAGTTTTGAAGGATTTCAGCCATGGGGGTATCTTAAGCCATCGGGAAGGTATTTAGGTAGTTTTTGAAGGGATTTCAGCCATGGGGGTATCTTAAGCCATCGGGAAGGTATTTAGGTAGTTTTTGAAGGGGATTTCAGCCATGGGGGTATCTTAAGCCATCGGGGAAGGTATTTAGGTTGATTTTGAAGGGATTTCAGCCATGGGAGGTATCTTAAGCCATCGGGAAGGTATTTAGGTTGATTTTGAAGGGATTTCAGCCATGGGAGGTATCTTAAGCCATCGGGAAGGTATTTAGGTAGTTTTTGAAGGGATTTCAGCCATGGGGGTATCTTAAGCCATCGGGAAGGTATTTAGGTTGATTTTGGAAGGGATTTCAGCCATGGGAGGTATCTTAAGCCATCGGGAAGGTATTTAGGTTGATTTTGAAGGGAATTTCAGCCATGGGAGGTATCTTAAGCCATCGGGAAGGTATTTAGGTAGTTTTTGAAGGGGATTTCAGCCATGGGGGGTATCTTAAGCCATCGGGAAGGTATTTAGGTAGTTTTTGAAGGGGATTTCAGCCATGGGGGTATCTTAAGCCATCGGGGAAGGTATTTAGGTAGTTTTTGAAAGGGATTTCAGCTAGGGGAGGTATCTTAAGCCATCGGGAAGGTATTTAGGTAGTTTTTGAAGGGGATTTCAGCCATGGGGGGTATCTTAAGCCATCGGGAAGGTATTTAGGTAGTTTTTGAAAGGGATTTCAGCTAGGGGGCGTATCTAAAGCCTTCGGGAAGGTATTTAGGTAGTTAGTAGAAGTAGGTGGATAGTTAGGTGTATTACATCAAGGGTAACCCGAAGGCCAGATGGTTACAGTCGCGAAGCGACTGGAACCATCTGGTACGGAATATTCCGCAACCTTAATTCGAGTCTTCAACTTTTACATACGACATTTGCATCCTAGGCTACGGTAGTTGCAGACGCACAAAAATCGTCATTTTCTACTTACTGCCCTTTTGATAAAGTGGGTTCAGATCTAATTCGGTGGATGTTGTTCTTTTCAGGAAACCCGCGGCGCGGCTAGCCGTCCAAAAATTAATCTGTGGGTTTTTTAAAGAAAAGGGGAAGGTGAAGTAGGCGGGGCTTGAGCTTGATGAGGCTTAGGCTTCGGGTTAGGCTTAGGTTAGGCTTGGGCTTAGGCTTGGGCTTAGGCCTGAGCTTGGGCTTAGGCTTAGGTTTAAGCTTCGTCTTCAGGCTTCAATCTAACCCATTTTTCAGAATCGTTCTGCAAAAAGTAGTCAATGATATTACCGGAGGCACTCGGATTCACCCTCGTCGAAGAACTCATCATCCTCGTGCTATGGTCGGTGCTATGGTTGGTGCTGTGAATTTAGCACCCGGAGTTCCACAAAGGTCACTGCTAGCCTACCCGTTTCCTAAAGAATCTCTGCTAGCCTGCCCTTTCCTAAAGAACCTGTCACAAACCCTCACCTTTGCAGTGTGACCCTGCTGTTCATCTGCACCTACCTGGTCGTCTACACCATCCTCATCATGCTCAAAAACCGACGGCGCAAGAAGGACAAAAAGAAGCACGAGCCCCTCACCTCGCTGAAGGCAGGCTAGCAGCGATGCTTTGAGAATTTTACCAGACAAAAACTAGGGTTACTACCAAAACTTTTGCAGGTTAACAAGTACACGAGTCTCGCCACGCAGCCGGCCATCGTCGAGGTACCCAAGCCCGAGCCGGCCAAGCCCGCGTCCGCGTCCGCCCCCGCATCCGAGCCCGAGAAACCGAAAGCCGAGGAGCCCGTGGTGAAGAAGGAGTCCGAAACGTCGCCAGCCCCCAACGAGCCCGGTCGGCGCTCCGTCAAGAAAGCCAAGAGCAAGCCGGCGGCCAAGCCTGGCGACCCGGCGGCTGTTGTAAGTTTTGGTTCACAGCCTAAGCCGAAGCCTTAGCCTAAGCTTAAGTCAAAGCTTAAGCCTAAGTTTGAGCCTAACAAGGAGTCGTTTTTAGGTGATATTGGAGTTTTTGAGCGAGACCTAGCTAGTTCGATAGAGAAAAAAATTCTGAGCAAGATGTCGTTTTCCAAATCTGCTAACCGTGTATTGTATTCGATAAAAATTAATTTTAATGAAAAAATTCCGTGGCGCCACGCTGCCACAGTGGGATCAGGCCCGGGACATAGGCCGCAATGCGAACCAGAATCCGCATGAGATGGTGGCCTAGTGGATAGTGCAGGCGCCTATCAAACTTTTACAAAATTATGCTCGCGAGTTCGGAACTTTTTTTGATTAGCTGTTTTGCTTTTTGGTTTTTAATGCTATTGAGGTGAGGCCATATTTAGCATCACAGAGCAAAAAGCAAAAGAGTTTCACTAGCTAGGAGTCGAACCCGAAGGCAAAAAAAAGATAAAACTTGTGAGGCAAATGCACTACCAATATGCCACGCGATCACGGTGGTTCAAGGGTCTGAAGGGGGCTATGTTCACGCGCACCCCCCGCGAGCCAAACCTGCGGATCAGCTGAGAAATGATGGCGAAATTACTGATTTTCAAATTAATTTTTATCGAATACAATACACGGTTAGCAGATTTGGAAAACGACATCTTGCTCAGAATTTTTTTCTCTATCGAACTAGCTAGGTCTCGCTCAAAAACTCCAATATCACCTAAAAACGACTCCTTGTAAGCCTAAGCCTAATCTTAAGTCAAAGCTTAAGCCCAAGCCTAAGCCTAAGCTGAAGCCTAGGTTTGAGCCTAAGCCTAAGCCTAACCCTGAGCCTAAGCATAAGCCTAAACCTAATCCAAGCCTAAACCTAAGCCTAAGCCAAGTTGAACCCTAGGCCTAAGTTTGAGCCTAAACCGAAGCCTAGCATAAGCCAAGCCTAAGCCTAAGGTTGAGCTTTTTTATCAACAAATGCCCCCTTTCCAGGAATTACTACAGGACGCCAAGACGCAACGCTCCCTGACGATCAAAGAGGTGGAAAGATCGGAAATATTGGCAAAATAACCCGCACACTTTTAGCGGCGCACCAAGCCGTCAAAGCAAAGCCACGGCAAGCACAAGACAGGGCCCAAGGACGGCACGCAGCACAAGACTGAGGAATCGGTAGGTAGTATCGGTACGACCAACGAGGAAAGATCCCATTTTGGCTGTCGGGATATTGGCTGGAATTCCAAAATTAATCACCACCCCCCCCCCCCCCCGCTAACAGTTCAGTACCAATCCTAGGTCGACGACGACACATTGCGCCTCATCCCGTCGCTGCCGCAGGACCTGCGCGCGCCCGAGACGCAGGAGGCCGACGAGGGCGAGAGGAGCCAAAGACCGACCTCGACGCCACCGCCAACTTCCCGGCCGTCGGCGCGCTGCTGTCCAAGTTCCGCAGTGGACGTCTGCTGAAGCCATCGAAGGAGCCGGACAACAAGGAGCAGAAGACCGGCACCAAGAAGCGCGCCCTGGGCTCGCGCGAATCCGTGCGCACGGGTCGCCAGATGTCGCGGGACAGTCAGCGGACGGGCAGGTGCGTAGAGTATTAGCAAAACGGCAAGAAAACTAGGTAAGACTCCAGATACCCCCCAGCCGAACCCCACCTACCGTATCTCGGCTCCTTGTTCATCTACAGGTGTGTAAAGCATACCAAAATGTTCGTCTGGCTCTGGCGAATTTTTTCGTATACTTTAAACACCTGTAGATGAACAGAGAACCGAGATACGGTAGGTATGGGTCGGCTGGGGAGGATTCTCTGGAGTTTAGCCAAAAACTAATTTTTCGAACTAATTTTAGGGTCCTGCCGCATTAACGGGGGGAGAAGCCAACTTTTTTCTGAGCATCTAATTTTTCAAATATTCTGAAGTGTTTCTAAATAGTTTTTACTATTCCTAAACGTGAAAACCACAATAATATCGATTTTTCAACCTTTTCTGGTTGAAATATAGTTCCTTTTTACCGAAAACACTATTAAAAGAATTGCTATGAGTTACTAAGCATTTCTAGACATATAAAAAAATTTGGTCCCCCCGATAATGCCAAAGAACCAGTTCTTGTTTTCCACCGATCTGTTGATAATGAGTCGGTATTTTGTGCTTTAATAATACTTTTAGTGGTTTTTGTCTGCTAGAAAGTTACAAAAACATTTTATTCATTTTTGTAAATTCGAAAATTTCTCCTTTTTTGGTCATTTTTCACCAAAAAGTCGAAAATTTGCCAAAAAAATTTTAACCAGTTTATTTGCGGAGGTTACGATATCTAAAAACTGTGTAAAATGCGCTAAAAACGGCTTGTATTTAATTTAGGGCCGTACAGGGTCAATGGGAAAAATTCGCTTCCCCCCACTAACAGTCCAGTACCGTTTCCCTGGGCAAACGCCATAATCCCGACAGCCATAATCCCGACAGCCAAAATCACGACAAGTCAAATCCGTTTCAGGCAAAAGCCCCGCGCCGGTGGTTCGCGCGAGCGGGAGGGCGCCGAAAAGTCGGGCAAGAAACCGCCGCCGCCGTCGCAGATTCAGCAGCAGCGACAACCCACGCCACCACCACCCCAAACGGCTCCCGTCGAAGATCCACAACCAATCACCGCCGCCCATCAGCCGCCAAAACCGGAAGGGCACCCCGGCGAGGACATGAAAACCGGGCACCAGGGGGCGACCGCCCGGTCCGGGAAAGTTGTGAAAGAATAAAGGCTTTGGCTCCGGTCGTACTCACTGCACCCAAATTACATCCAGCGCAAAGTCGCTAACTGTAAAGTGATTTTATTCACTGTAAGGTGTTTTCACATACGCTGGAAATTTCATTCGGGACCAGGCCTGTCTTGTGCAGAATTTTTCGCTGATTCTGAATCTGTCTTCCAAATCTGTTGCCGACCTTTATTTAAAAGGTCCTGTAGGTGAAAACCAAGCTGAAGTAGGGCATAAATTCGGCGGCTGGCCCACTATTCCCTACGTGACTCGAGGACCGGCAGTGACCAGTATCTACCCTCCCCCGGTGTCCGCTTGCCAAGTAGAGGGTGACGGTTCGAACCCCGCCTGGGACAATTACTTTTGCTTTTTGCTTATTTTTTTGCATAGAATTGTGCTTTGACCTCTAAAACCGTTACCGAGCCAGTTTTAACGTTGTGGATACAAATTACAAATCACGCAAAAAAAATCCAATTTTGGCAATGGTTTAGTATAAATGCCGAATAACTTTTTAAACAAAGGTCGGCAGCAGATTTGGTAAACAGATTCGGAATCAACAAAAAATTCTGCACCAGGTAGGTTAGGTCCCATTCCAAAACGGCATCCTGAGTAAAAACATTTTATAGCAAGTCTGTCTTGGCGAAAGTCTTGGGAGGATCTAAACAGTTAGTTGTTAACACGAGCCGCATCAAGAATAAATGGTTTTTTCGCATTATCGAGAAAGGCAAACTTTTGTATACGGGTATAGATATGTCTAGTAATTTAATACCAAGCGTTTTTTATCCTTTTTTTTTTGTAAAAAATAGCTCTACTTACACTAGAAGACTATCTAAAAAGTTTTGAAAAAGCCGACATTTTGCTCAAAGCTAGGCCATTTTTGGTCGAAAAATCCAGAAATAGAAAAAGAAATATTTTTTCTTTTTAATAAAATTTTGTATAGTTTTTCTTTTCATATAGGAAAAACCATTTAGAAGCACTTCCACTTTGAAATCGAAAAATAGTTCCCAAGCAGAGTTCCGAACCAAATAGCAACCAATGAAGTCTACATTTATCTCGGGCAGCATTGTGGAGACAGCAATACAGCAAATGGCAAATTGCATAAAGACTCCTTGAAAAGCAAATCAAGACTTCCTGGCAACCCGCGAAATGGATGAAAGAATGGCCGAACGCAGAAAAGGCCGACGAGTGAAAAATGAATAGCTGTTATCTTTTGTTTTTCGTGTTATCTAATAAACAAAACATAAAACGCCTGCATGTCGTCTCGGCGAGACTGCTGATGCTCCGTCTTGAGCTGACTTCTGCTGATGCTCCGACTGATGGACTGCCGGAGTAGAAGATCAAATCTGCAAGTACTCAAAACGTGTTTTTTTAAAGTCGAGAGACGACCCTTTCAAAGTCGCGATATCTCAGGCCCGGAAGCTCGGATACTAACGATAATTAGCTCCTTTTGAAGAAGACTTAGGGATACCTGATGGCGCGCCAAGATTCTTGATAAGTCTTGGGAGCTCGGAGATCCTAAACTGCCGAGTTTGACGACGACTTGCAAGAGCACATTTTTCCGATTTCTTCAAAAAATCATATCTCAATTTCCCTACTTTTGCATCATCATTTCCGGCCGAATCGGTGTCGACAAAGACGACAGAATGCGCGAGGAGCGGCGAAAAAATGAGAGAGATAGCCGCTGGAAAAAGTCTCGAAATTCGGGTTTTAGTTCCTCACCACTTCCAAGATTTTCCGGAACTGTAGACGACCATCGGCCACCCCGTCGGTCGCGCATTTCAGCAAGCCGTCGTAGAACAGTTTGGAGGCAAGCGCGGCAATGCGGTGTGAGGCTTGCCTGGGCCTCCTTGTGCACCTGCAGCCGCTCGAAGAGGGAGACGTCCATGCCGAGCTCCCTAAAAAGTAAAGTACTGTTTTTGAACCGATACATACTTTGCCTCGCGGCTTTGCACCAAGGGGGCGAGCTGCTTGGGGCGTCGCCGGCAAGCACGAAGCGGGAGCACGCCTAAATATACGTAGGTAAAAACCGCCGAATCACCCTACAGAAAGCGGTGCCAACAATGACGATTCGACGGCTAGGGAGGCTTCATCCACCAGGCAGACGTCAAAATTCCGGAAAGAGAAGAGCGGAGGCGGCACACTATAGACACGTTGCCCCGACAACTTTCTGAAAGACGCGCTTTAAAAAAGAAAATAAAAACATTTTTCCACAATTCGTACACGATTTGAACCCCAATCGCACCACGGAAGTGAGCGTCTTCTTCATCGCCTCGTAGCGCTCGGTGATGATCGATTTCAGCTTCTCCTCGATGCAGGGATGAGAAGCCCAAAATTAGAACAAGGAAAACCAGGGCTGCTATGGCAAACCTCCTTCACCGACTTCGGGTTCCCAATCCGGAGCATGTCATCGGCGGGGATGTCCTAAAACACAAATCATGAAGCCGATTTATTTGCCAATACCTCGGGCAAATCCGCGAAAATTGTCGACGACGACGTGTGCGAGGTGACGAGCACTGACTTTGCGAACAGCAAGAAGCACTTGACGACGGCGCCCATGGCTGTGCTTTTGCCTAAAACAGTAAATTGAAACTGATCATTGTCATATCAGCCCCGGGCAGACCCTCGATAACAGTCGAATTTTTGCAGATCAACGCCCCTTGCCTGTTCGCGGCTGAGTTTTCGGTGCAGCTGCTTGATTCTGAAAAACAAACCTAGATAAAATCTGGAAGTCCAACTTTGCCAAATCGGAATTGTAATTTTCCCGGCTTTCGGCACCGAGATCGATGATGAAGCGCCGGATGTCATTTCTAAATTAAGGTTGGAAGATTCGTAAAAAGGCAAACTGTCCGAATCGAAAGTCGGAATCTCGGATTTCAAAAATCGAGAACTTTTAGAAGCTTTTCGAATTTTTTAGAGCTGGAGGATACACTCTCGATCGAATTCTCGGAATCTCAAATTGATAGGTCAATTTCAAGAAAGAAAAATCGTTATGCTGATGGGAAATCCTAAAAAAAAAACAGCGAACTACCTCAAAGCCTCGTCCAGCATAAACTCAGCCACGTCGGCCATGCATCGAGTGTGTGGACAACGATTCGATACGGTCCATCTAGGAAAAAAGTCGTCAAAATCTTGCCCCCCGAATTCCGCCTCCGCTACGGGCCTGGCATCGTGTGATCGGAGGTGGTGTGGACAGTATTATCTGAAGTGAAATATTGCTCGCCAACGTTTTTAAAACACCTTTTATAGGTGCCACGAAGCCAGTGAAGATTGCTAGCAAATCGATTCCGCGGAGCTTAGCTCCCCGTTAGCCCTTTTAAAATAGGCACCCGCTTTTTTAAAAAACCTGATGGATGCGGCATTACCAAAGTTTGAAAAGGCTTGCGCATGAAAAAAAACTCGCCTTTCACGACCAAAGCTTATGTTTTGCGCGGGTAACATAGAACATCATTCGCGGAATTGACAGGGCCACAAATCCCTTAGAAAATATTTTTAGCGCTTTTGTATAAGGTGATTAGGAAGCAGGCAGAAAATTACCCTGGATCATTGGTATTGGAGCTATTAGCTCCTCAGCTCCGGAAGTTCGTACTTTCCGGTTTTCACTTTAGATCGAGCGAAAAGCTGCTGAGACAAATTTTTCAAAAATGATGCCGCAACGCGCGCTGACCGACGATTTTGCACCCGCACGCGGAATTTTTCTGCATCGTCTTTTGTACCTGAGCTAAAGCCTAGGAAACTCCCCAGCCGACTTTTCAACTTTTCTACCCTTCCTTATTTTTATTTTTCACTCCTTTTTTGCGACTCAAATGCAATGTATTCTTACAAATCAGCCTACTGCGAACATTTTGGTATACTTTAGAGCTCGCTAGCACAATGGAGGGCCGATATACAAAAGTTGGTGCCGGTTGGCGGGGGGGTACTTGTTTTTCCTCTTCCGCTTTCTAAGGCGCTTTCGACCGTCAGTGTCAAATTTTTTGCCTTTATGTCATGTTTCTAATGAATCAGGTTTCTCAACTTTCCGGATTTGTCATGCCGTTTGCCTTCGCATATTAAACGTGCTTTTTAGGAAATAAAATCAAGAAAGTAATGGACATTCAAGGTCAGCATTTGTATCGGGTAATGATACGCGGAAGTTGCATTGATTTCGCGATTAGAGACGTAAGTTTGATTCGGCTGATTCGATTTTCATTCTGTGATATTTAGATCGCAAGGGTCGTCAAAATTGAACTGGATGAAATCTACAGCGACCTCGGCCCGGAGCAGTACTGATTCGCTTACCATTCAAATTTAAAATTTTAGGCAATTTATCTTTTTGTGTCGGACGAGAAATGCCAAGTGTCGACCGCCACCTTTGTCAGGTCAGTGTCAATGTTACGTTCCCGCATCATTTTATTAGGCAAATTTCCGGAGCGACTATTCGTGAATCGACTTGCGTTCACAAGAGATGAGCCGTTGGATAGCAGCCATTTCAGGGATTTTGAAGCGGTAGTGTCGCAGTAACTTGTTAGACAAATTTCCATTTAGAGTTTATTTTTGGAGCACAGATACGTGTGCGCGTTTATTAAAGATGTATCCAACCGCGTCGTGTGGCAGAACTGCGTCAGTTTTATTTCTTAGCAATCGTTGTCTTAGTGCATGGGCGTAGCCGGATAGGTGCCCCTCGGCCTGACTAACGTTACGCCCTGGATTGTGTGCCTCGGCGCGAGACAAGTGATTTTTTTCAGGTTGAACCCCCCGTGCACCCGTTTCCAACAAGATCAATCTATGTTGACAGATGGGATGAGCTGGAGAAGGCACTCAAGGATTTTTCGCAAAAATCGGCCCAGGTGCAGACATATTTTTAAGCTATAGATTGAGAATTTTAGCGTCGAAGTTCCCGATACGTGCAAGACAGTGGGGCCGTCATGCCGGGCTCCAGCGGCGGCACCAGCAACTCGGAATTCGTCGACGGGGCGAAAGCGTGCAACATTGTTTGTTTTGTTTTTTTATTCTAATGCAAAATTATTAGGAAGAGCTGACGACTACTCCAAAACATTTCGGCTCCTCCTTCGAGTTGGACGTCAAGAAGCTGCAGCAATGGGCCGAGGAGGCGGGGATTCTGGAAGAGATTTTGTCGAATACAAAGGCGAATAATGTTGGACTCTCAGTTTTTTTATCCCAAATAATACCGTGATTTCAGCGTCCCAAGCGGAAACTGGCCACCGCCGAGGTGGAGAAGCTAATTGACGCGAATTGGGCGGGCACGAAGAGGCGTGAGTGGCCGTGACTATTTTACTTGAAGATTCGTGTTTTAGGCGACGAGTGCACGCTGATCATCACCGAGGGCGATTCCGCAAAAGCGTTTGCAATGGCCGGGCTGGAGGTAAAGTCTAGTTCTAACAGTCAACCGCTGTTGGTCAGGATGGAAATTCGATAAGACCTAGCCTAGTTTGTGCAGAATTTTTTGCCGATCCCGAATCATCGATCCCGAATTAGAAACTACTGTTACTGTTACTGCTAAAAAATTACAAGGCTTTTTAGCTCAGAAACGCCGAAAAACGGCACATTTTTAATGGCTAAAAAATGTTCAAGAAAAATCCATTAGTGCATCATGCTCAGAAAAATCGGCTCTTTAGAATGAGCTTTGCCACGTCAAATTTCCCATATCTTGCTTCAAATGCGGTTTTAAACGTGGCGGAATGTGTACATGTATAGAACGAAACCGATTTTCGACAATTGTTGAAGAAATTGACTTGGTATAGCGCATTCGAAAGCGCCGTTTTTTTACGGAGAATGGTGCCATTCTGCCTTTTTCAGCTAAACATCATTTAATTTCTGCAAAATGGTCATTGAGCGGTTTCTAAAAGCAGGATCGCAATTTGCGAAAAATTCTACACAATGTAGGCGTAGTCTGATGTCGAATTTCGATCCCGTCCAGGATCACTTTACTGTAAGCGGCTTTTAGGCCAAAGGTCGTGATCGCTTCGGGATTTTGCCGATTCGCGGGAAGCTGCTGAACGTGCAGGACGCGGCTGAGGCGCGGGTAGGCCTTTTTTTGGTCTTGAATCAGGAATTCATCGACGAAAAGCCCACGTAAAATAGGACAAATGTTTCCTTCGCAAGCGTCGGCGAAACCGCCTGTAAAAAAAAAGTAAAAAGGCAATAGTTTTTAGGTCTTCGCCAACAAGGAGATTCTAGCGCTTTGTGCGGCGCTGAATTTGGATAAAAATCGGACGTACGAAACGCAAGCCGACCTCGATTCCCTTCGCTATGGAAAACTGATGCTGTTGGCAGACCAGGTTGGGTTTTTGGCTGATTTGAGACGTATTTTGAGTTCCCCAATCGCTTTAATCAATAAAGGACTCTAAAACCTATGAGTCTATGACTATATTTTGCTGGCATTTTTCGATTTTCGCTAATTTTGCAGGACGACGACGGCGCGCGCGTCAAGGGCCTCGTCATCAATTTCATCGGCCACTTCGGGCCAGCTTTTCTACGCACCGGCTTCCTTTCTAGCTTCCTGACGGCGTTGATCAACGTTTGTTGAGTTCGTCGAGCCAGATTTCCCTGATTCAGGCCCGTCGCGGCGACGAGGTGATGAACTTCTTCTCGCAGTCCGAGTTCCGTGGCTGGTTCGACCGGCAGCCGGACGCACACAAGTGGAAAATCAAATACTACAAGGGGTTGGGCACGTCCACCTCTCAAGAGGCGCTCGAGTATTTTCGGAATTTGGAGCAACATGTCGTGCCGTTTCGGTGGGTAAAATTGTCTTTTCTTTCTTACTGCAAAATTAGCTGGAGCGCTGGCGACGATGAGCAGCTACAGATGGCTTTTGATCCGTGCAAATCAGCGGCAAGGAGGGGCTGGTATCAGCGAAGGAATACGGTAACAGAAATCTATTTTATGCTGTATATCGATAATTCTAGGAGCTAGCCAAGCAGGGCGATGATGTCAAGGTATTGCGGTCCAGCGACGGCATCACCTACTCAGAATTCGTCGACCAAAAGTTGTTTCGATATACGCTACTCAGCATCCGGGTATTTGGGCCTTTTTTCTGGCGTATCTCTACATTTAGCGCCACATCCCGAGCGTGATGGACGGGCTGAAGCGGAGCCAGCGGGAGGTGCTGTACACCTGCTTGAGCCAAAGTCGCGACGCCGAAAGCAAAGTGTCGCAGTTGGCATCGGCGGTCGCGTTGGCGCAATCATACCATCATGCCGAGGTATGGCTTTTCATGTATTTTGTATCAGAATGTCGAAAATCATAAGCTCGGAGTTTAAGAATGTCAAAATTTCGATATGCCGACATTTTTTGAATAGCTTTTTCGGGTTTGGCGCGGGTTTTGCGCGTGCAAATCTCGAAATTCTGAAATTAGCTTTCTTTTAAAAGGGCTAAACTTTTGCCGCTAAAGTTTGAAACAATGCTAGAACGATTAAGAAGACTTTTGATACTCTCACGACCTTTGAAAAGCGTTTTTTATTTAAACTTACCTAGGCCGGAGTGGTTTTCGGAAACGAATCATAAATTTTTCGAAATCGAAAGGCTGTGGAAAACGAAGATCAAGAATCCGAAAACTGCGGATTTTTTAGCGATTTGAACCCGTGCTTTCCAGGCCTCCCTCGAGGGCGCAATCGTGCGACTGGCCCAGGATTTCGTCGGCGCCAACAATGTCCCGCTTCTGCTGCCAATCGGCCAGTTTGGCACTCGATTCACCGGTGGAGAGGACGCCGCTTCGTCGCGCTACATTTACACCAAGTTGAGGTATCGATTTGCGTACGTAACGCTACTAATACGGTTCGTTTTCAGCCCCGTCGCCCGGCTGCTGTTTCCGGCACAGGATGAGCCGAGCCTGGAATTTGTGGTTGAGGAGGGGCAACGGGCCGAGCCGAAATGGTTTGGGGGTTGTTGGAACATTTTGCACGCTACTTTTAGGTTGTGTCCCGTGGTACCTACCGTATTGCTCAATGGATGCGAAGGACTGGCAACGGGGTACGTTAAGATTTAGTTGGTGTATAGCGTAATTATCTAGATGGTCCAGCTCGGTCCCGCCCTACAATCCAAGCGACGTCATTGGAAACGTCAGACGCTTGATCCAAGGAAAGCCGACGCACAAGATGGTGATTTTTGTGGCTCTCATACAGTGGAAGCTCTAATAAATTCTTGGAGGCATTCTTGACGTTTTCATGTTTTTTTTTGCATTTTTGCTTTTAGATTCCGCACTTTCGAGGCTTCACAGGGGGCATCGTGGCCGAAGAAGAGCGAAATTCCTACAAAGTCCAAGGCGTCATTCGAGTGCTGAAAATTCACGTTAGTTCGAGGTTCTAGTTTCTTACGTTGTTTTAGGGTCCTGAGCGAACCCGTATCTGCATCACGGAGCTGCCGGCGCGCGTCTGGACCGAGGACTACAGGCGCGACGTGATTGTTGCGTTGCAGAAAGAGGGCATCATCAAGTATGTTTTGTGTCGTTTTCTAATTCTGCTTTTAGGGGCCTCTCCGAGCAGCACACCGAGAACAAAGTGCACTTCGAATTCGACCTCATCCATCCACCACTTTTGCCCGCCAACTTGCGCATCGCCGGGATGGGCGCCCGGTTTCTGGCCGACCCGCAACTACGAATGGCGCGCACGTTGAGGACCAGTAATATGGTGTGTAAAATTCAAGCTTTTACGGCCAATTACCGCTCAAAAAAACCAATTTCGATCAGTTTGTCGAAAATCATTCTGTCGGAATTGGATTTTATTGGAATTTCGATGCGCTCAATGCCAATTTTGCGAAATCTTGGATATGGCTTAGACGAAACGAACAAGGCATCGAAATTTCGACAGAATTGAATTTCGCGCTCTTTAGGATTCGCGGGTGGAACCTTTTTTTGGCGCCAGCCTAAATTTTTTTATAACCAGCGGCGACGTTTTTACATTGTTTTTAACTATTCCTAAACAAAAAATTTACAAATCCTACTATATATAAAAAAATAGTGTTTGTGTGTGTGTGTGTGACACTTTGCATGCAACTTCCGTCAGGGTGTCCGGAGGATATCTCGAGAGGGGATGGGTTTGAGGAGGTGTTTAATACGTCATTAGATGCGTAATGGGCTGGAGATGACTGCACACATATCGGATTTTGCAAAATATGTGGTTTTCGACATTAAAATTAAGTTTTTCTTAAAAATTCCGACACCCACTTTGTTAGGATAAAATTAGCATACGCCGGAAGTTGCAGCAGCCTATATTAAGGCCCAAAGGGAGCGTTTTTCATTTTTTTGTCATCGGAATTGGGGCACAATTATGCAAAACGAAGAACATCATAGGGTTAGACGGGGCCAGGGTTGAAAAGCCGCGAAGCGGCTTTTCAACCCTGGTTTTGGTTAAAATTTTAGTTCGAATAATTGATTTTTTTCGGTCCAAAGTGACCAAATTTTCGACCTTTCCAAACATTTTTCTACTTTTTAGAGAGGTTTTGCTTTAAATATACTGACTAAAAACAATGTAAAAACACTGGGTATCTGATTACTAAGCCGTCCGGGACGCCAGGAAAAAGCTGGTCCCTCCGCGAATCCTAAAGGACCAAATTTGGACAAAATGAAATCGGCCGCAAAAACTGACTTTTTAAAGCATTGTTTAGGTGCTGCACGACCCGGCTTCTCTCATCAAACACTACCAATCCACCGACGACATCTTCGCCGACCACTTTGCCTTTCGCCATCGTCTCTATGAGGAGCGAAAAGCCCGCGAAATGGCCGGGATCGAGGCCAAGCTTACGTTGGCGCGTAATCAGGTGCGGCTTGTAGTTTTTGTTAATTCTGTGATTCTTCGGTTCTTTCGCATTATCGGGGGTCAAAATTTTTCCTATAACTCCATAAATGCCTAGTAAAGTAATAGTAAACGTTTTCGTAGTGGTTAATTAAATTTTAACTGTATTTTAAATGGAAAACAATCAGGAAAGTTAAAAAACTTGTTTTTGGAAGCTTTGGTCGAAAAAATATAGATTTCTAGCATTTTTTATCAAAATTTGTAAAAATTTCAGGCTTAGTTTATAGACAGTTGGTTATTAGATCCTAAAAATTAGATCCTTAGAAAAAAGTTAGATCCCTAGAAAAAAGTTGCTTTCTCCCTGAGAATGCGAAAGAACCAATTCGTGTTTAGCATCGATTCATGGCGGACGTGATCGAGGGAAGACTCCAGCCAAACGACGACGAGATTGTGGGCCGTCTCGTGGAGCGAGGCTACCATTCGGATCCGCGGAGAGTGGGAAAGGTTCGTTTACGGAACTGAGAAAAGCTTTTAGGTTCTTTCGCATTATCGGGGGGGCTTTTCCTGATGATCTATTTTTGGCAACTATAGACTGTGGAAGTGTTTTAAACGGTTTCTACATGCCTAAACGTGAAGACTTAACAATTTTTTTGAAAAAAAAATCGATTTTCCGACAAAAAATCGCCGATTTTTGATTAAAATGTCGTCTTTTAAAAACTTTTTTGAAGTTTTAAGTTGGTTTTTCTAATTGCGATATTTTTACATGTTACTAAAAACACTTTTAAAGCACTGCCTATTAAGTTACTAGACATTTCTAGATTTATACAAAAGAGTGCCCACTCCCCCCCGATAATGCGCCCCCCGAGCCGGATTTTATAACTTCCGTTCTAGAATCCCGAATACGATTACCTGCTCGACGTGCCCATCCGAAGACTGCGACGGGGCGAGATGTCGAAGCTCGAAGCGGACATTCGACATCTGGAAACACGTCTTCAAGCTACCCAGTCCAGAACCGTCATCCAGATGTGGTTGTCCGATTTGGATATTGTCGAGCAGGTACAGTTTTTTGCTGAAATTAACTAAGATTTTTTTTCAGGAGCTCCGAACGTCTACTTCCCCGAAACGCTGAAAAATCATTAAGCAGATCCTTGTCCACGATACGTTTCTGTTTTATATACTATGTCACGTTGTGCTGCCCTTTTTACTCTGAACTGTTGTTAAACTTGTTAATTTTCTCCCGGGTGGCCAGTTTTTCAGATTTCCTACGGCATAAAGCCTCACGCAGCCTTATTTATAGAACAAAAAAAACGAAGAACAAACAACGTCTGTAAAGAATTGCAGAACCAGAAACTGTCGAGGCACTGTCGGTTCGAAAGTTGTCCGTCAGGTGCATTTTGTGAGTAAAATTTAAATTTGGTTTCTGGAGCTCCTAGGGTGATACGTCACCCTCTGATTCGACTTGTACTTGGTTAAGAGCGATTGGAGTTCGTGAATTTTTGGCGTTTCATTTAGCCCAAAGCTGCCATCCGGCCCCTGATATAACATAAAACTAAACGAAATCGGCTGTTGATTAAAGGATATTTGCGTTGTTTCTTAATGCGATACATAAACGAACCTACTTCCTACCGAGGTATCTGCCGTACCCTAATATGGACCGCTTAATGTTTTGAGCAGAAACGAACGGCATGTTCGCATGGTCAGGGAAAAATACAACACTGCTTCTTTTCTGCGCAGTTTTTAGGCTAAAAAGGAAATCTAGGATTTTTGGTTCTGGACTGCTAGAGGGGGACCACTTTTTGTTTTTCGCTGTATGCCCACCTGTTGACGTTATATTATGTATTTTTATAGTGTTTTGAGTAGTTTTTGATTGCTAGAAAGTTATAAAAAGGTTGAAAATTCGAAAATTTTGATCTTTTTTGGTCACTTCTACACGCCGTAGAGAATCACAGGGAAAAATTTGGTTTTCCCCGGCTAAAAGGCCCGCGCCGCTAACAGTCCAGGACTGGATTTTTACCATATAACAAACTTCTAAGAGCTTTATGACCAAAAATAGGTCAGGACTAGTGATGGGGTTATTCAAATCAAATCTTGACTCAAATCTGAGAGCTCAAATCTGAATATTTGAAGGCAAAAATTTCAATTTCAAATCGGCGGATTTGATTTGAAATCCCGTAGACGAGTTCAAATCAAATCCTGAGGATTTGATTAAGCTTCCGGTTCTTAATCAAATCTTATTGAGATGCCGGCATGCAAAACATAAGAAAATCACTATGGCCGAGCTGGCGCGAACCGGAAATTACCTTGATTATGCATGCCATCATACAATTAGCATCCGCGTAATGAGCTATTGATTTTTTCGACTCCTTTCAAATCCTCGTTCAAATCTTCAGATTTGAACTCAAACCTCCAAGTCCAAATCAAATCGATTTGATTTGAAGTGCTGAAACCTTATTCAAATCAAACCAGCAGATTTGATTAGGCGGATGCAAATTAGATTTGAGATTTGAATAATACCATCACTAGTCAGGACGCAATAATATTTAGACTAAATGGTAGCAGCAGATGGAAATAGGCGAGTTGAAATGAAGTCGAGGGAACCCCCATCCGGCGATGTGTGCATGGCCGTCTCCACCAGTGGACTTCTCCTCGCCTGAACCGCGCCTCCACCCAGGCCTGGACGCGGGCCGGCCCGGCAACCGCATTTTTCCCCCGCCCGGCCCGGCCCGGCCCGACGCGATCTTTCTTGGCCCGGCCCGGCCCGACTTTTCCGGGTCAAAACCGGGATTGACCAAAAACCCTCCCGTCAAAGTGGGTTAATACCTTTTGAAGGTACTGGAGCTGAAGGTGCTGAAGCCAGGAGCTGTTAATACAGCGTTAATGTGTCCTTTTTACAGCTTTTCCGCCAAGAAAATTCAAGGTTTAAGTTATCAACAATTTTTAGCGATAAATTTCGATGGAGTTCAGGATAATAAGGTTAAATTCAACCATTTGGGATATTAGCTATAGTTAGCTACTTTAGTGGATATTTTAATGCTTCATACGTTACTATGATGCACGTTATGCATCTATGAAAAAAACGCGGTCCGAATGACTAAAAAATCCAAATGGCAACATAATGACTCCGGCTGGGGTCGAACCCGGGTCGATTTCCTGGTAAGGGTGAACTAAAAAAAAGGTCCAAATTTTGACTGAGGTTCAATCTCAATGCCAAATAGGCTATTTGCGAGCGATAAATATGGTAAAATAGCACGCAATTTCCGTCAAAAACCTATTTTTTTTACTTAGCCAAAATGTCGGCCCGGCCCGGCTTTTTTGAATTCTCATCCGCAAAATCCCGATTTTTTGGGCCGGGCATGGCCCGGCCGGGGCCGCGTTTTGTCGAGGTCTGGCCGCACCCACGATGCCCAAAATCATCATCATCCGGAATTACGTTGCGTAAGGAGTGGGCGCGTACACGAATTCACTGTCCGGGTCACCAACATGAGCGCGGTTGTTTGAAATCCAGACACTTAGAGGGTGCGGAGCAAGTTTTCGGTGGCATGAATAGCTAAGTTTTTCTTCCATCCGGCCATCCAGCACGCATTTTTAATAACAGGCTAAAAAGGGAGGGACTGAGTTTCTTTCGTCACAATCGCGCCGATCAAAAATTTCACGTTTGATCCGATTATACTCCCTAGAACAGCCAAGTCGAAAATGCCCCCGGAATGTGAAAGAATTTTTTGTATTAATCTGGAAATGCTTGGAAGCTTAATAGGAGGTATTTTCATTTTAGTAGCCTCAAAACTTTGAAAATTGTGTCAAAAAGTCGTACTTTTGGCCAAAAAAGCCATTTTTGGTCGAAAATTCGTTTTTTGTATTATTTTAAATAACAATTTTGTAAGCTTTTTACGTTCAGAAATAGTAAAAAACAGCTTGGAAACATTTCCGCTATTTATATTATATATTAATATTATTGGTTTCCAGGACAAAATCTTGCCCCCAACCGATAATGCGAAAGGGCCTGAAATTTAATACTTGACTGTGAATGACCCTATCTGACTTTCGAAATTGTCTAGATCACATCTGAATCTGGGATGACACTACAAAGGATGGCGTTGAATTTCTCATGAATATAATTTTTACGAGTTCAAACTAGAGATGTGATTATTCAAAACAAATCCTACTCAAATCCGATTTGATTTGAATAAGAAGATTTGAGATTTGATTCCGCCGAAATCAAATCTGGATTTGATTTGAAACTGGCTGGACTTTCAAATCAAATCCAGATTTGATTTGAGATACTTTCAAATCTGGAGTCATTTTTACGGATGTAAATCACAAGTCGAGCACCAAAAAATGTTGGGAAAGAGGGAAATTTTGGGTTTTTGAATATGATCATCATTGAATAAACCGGAAATTGCTGATAAGCATCCATTTTCTCGCATTTGCTTCGGAAATTTGGGTTGCTCAAATTAATCAAATCAAATCGGTCCAGGATTTGATTTGAAATGGACTTCCGGTTCAAATCAAATCCGATTTGATTTGGTTCTGCCGGCAAATCAAATCAAGTCTGGATTTGATTTGAGAAACTTTCAAATCCTCAGATTTGATTTGAATAATAACATCTCTAGTTCAAACAGCACCTCCGCAAACTCCCCCCCCCCACCCTGTACGTTCTAATTTTTCAAACGGGATTCAGGATGGCGGAGATGGTCGGATTCGAGTTTTTGAAGCTTACGGAGAACCAACGAACTGCTGTCTACCATCATCTACTGTTCGGGGAAAGGTTCGTGCTTCGCCGCGTCGCCAAGGTATGCCTTTTCTCGCTGCTCGCGCCTTATCGCATGGTAATCGAAAATCGTCTTAAAGGGATAACGACGGTATAAGTAAACGGTGACGCGAGAAAAAAATGTCTCTGCGTCTCGCCCCTGGGCGCGTTCTCTGCCCTGTTAGCTACGTGCCAAAAAGTCGATCAGGGGTGATCGACCCATGCCGTCGGTGTCCCTTTAATGATTGGCAAAGGTTATCCGAATTTGAAACTGAAAAAGTCTAAAGTTGTTGACTTTGACCAAAAAGCAAAAAGTTTTGCATGACCGGGGTGTCGAACCAGAGACCCTCCGCCCCAAGGCAGGCTAGTTAGCCACTACCCCACTCGACAGGCGGACACCCCTCTTTGCGAGAGGCTCATAAAGGAGGGCGTAGAAAGTGCTGCAAAAATTAAAATGCTCATAACTTTTTTGTATTAAGCGTTTTGCAAATTCTGATTGCAGTTTCGGAATCCCCGTCGCCGACTCTATCAGACCCATAAGTTTGCTAAGCGGCTTGCTGGGTTTTTTATTTGCACATCCCTAGTAAGACAATTTTCTCCGGCTCGCGTTGGCACAATTCGTGCATTTTTCTCGTCGCAAATCTCCCCTTTCAGCTGTTTCTCGAAAGGCCAGCCCATCTCTTTCTATTCGGCGGACGCTTTCACCATGTTCAAGCAAACTGTCCATGCGGGGTAAGGCTTTTGTAGCAGCAACTTCGGTTGGCGGTCACGATTTCGAAAATCACCATTTCGAAAGTCACCATTTCGAAAGTCACCATTTCGAAAAGACACCATTTCGAAAAGACACCATTTCGAAAATCACCATTTCGAAAATCACCATTTCGAAAATTACCATTTGGGAAACAGGATTTAGCAATAGCCCATTTCCCAGTCGCAGAAAAAATGATTTTCGTTGGCTGGTTTGAGGTTCGGGGGTCTATTTTTCCACTGGAGATATGATTAATTTCATTATAGACACCACTAAAACAATTTCTATCACATCACTAGTCATATCCGAGAAAAACCGTGGTTTTTTGACACTGCAATTTTTATGCCTGTTTGAAACCGGGTCTTTTCGAACTGGGGATTTTTTCGAAATGGTGTTTTTCGAAATGGTGTTTTTCGAAATCGTGACTTTTCGAAATGGTGATTTTCGAAATGGTGTCTTTTCGAAATGGTGTCTTTTCGAAATGGTGATTTTCGAAATCGTGATTTTCGAAATGGTGATTTTCAAAATCGTGACAGGGAATCAGCAACTTCTATCGCCGACCGATCTTCAGGCTGCATATCAAATCGACTCGCAAAACATTCTGCACGGCACCACAATTTCGCTGCAGATGAAGGAAACGGCCCGGAACGCCCTGAAATTTGACCTGGGCTGCCCGACGCAACCCATGAAGCTGGTACACACTGACACGTGGGTTACTCCAGCACTGACTGTAAAGTGTTTTTACGTACGCTGTAAATTCTATTCGAGACAAAGCCTATCTTGGCCAGAATTTTTTTTGGTTCTGGACTGTTAGCGGGGGGCGGACCGGTCATTTTTGGGGGAACCAAACTTTTCCCTGATTCTCTACGACCCGATAACAAAATATAAATCGCTTTCGAGAATAGTTTTTAGATATAAATTCTATTGTTTTGCGAACGGGGGAAAAACTGTGCGGGGGGGGGGGATTTGATTGGGCAGAACTTCGATATTTTCGTTATTTCTTCGGGATTTTTGCAACGGCATTCGATAGAACATTAAAAAAATATCCTAAGCTTCTTTGTTTCAGCTTCAATCTGTTGTTATATAAAAAAGTTAGAGCAAACACAAAAAACTAGTGCTGGAAAAAACTTTTGAAACTAGGGCTGGCATGCTAGTTTTCAATATTTTCGCTAGTTTTTTATGTTATTTTGAAGACACGATTTGATAGAGCATCAAAAAATATCCTATAAGTTTTAATTTCATCTCAAAATGACGGAACATCAAAGAATTATGGCAAAAACAAGAATTTACAAATGGTTCCCATAAGTGAGCGCAGATTCGAAAGCTAGTTTCCGACATTTTCGATATTTTTACAAAATTTCTTCAACGTCATTCGAGGGAGCGGCAAAAAATATACGAAGAGTTTCAATTACAACTCAGAAAAACGTATTATAAAAATAGTTATGGCAAAAAGACGTAGCGTGCCGCGTCGCAACTCCCCCCCCCCCCCGCCCAGTTTTTCCACCCGCTCGAAATAGAACAGTACCAAAAAATCATACAAATTTTCAAAATGAGGGAATGAGGGAACCTCGGGATTTATGAGAAAACCCCATTAAAATGGTGATTCGGATACGCAAATAAATATTTACAGCACGATGCCATACTGGAGCGCTGAACGTGAGTCCAGGGTCTTGGTTACCATCGATTCGCTGCCCGATCAGCTGAACTTTATAAACCGACTGACTGCTTCGATGCCACCGCATGACGTGGATTTCTTCAAAATCGCATGCAGATCTGTAAGTCGACGTCTCCAAACGGTGCAAGCCTATTTTTGTGAAACCTTTTTCGCTGATTTTAATCTTTTCGCTGAGTTTTAAAAAACGCTGTTTGCAAACCCGACAAAACGACCGTATTTGAGAAGTTACGAAGCTTACTGTAAAGCGTTTTTACTCAGGCTGGCTTTTTAGAATGGGACCAAGCCTACCTTGTGCAGAATTTCTCGCTGATTCCGAATCTCATTTCCAAATTTGCTGCCGACTTTTATTTAAAAAGTTATTCAAAGTTTATACTAAAAAAACTGACTAAATCTGGATTTTTTTGCGTTATTTTGGAAGTTGTCGTCACCTCCGACGTTAAAACTGGCTCGGTAACAGTTTTAAAGGTCAAAGCGCGATTTTATGCAAAAAATCATTTGTTTTTGTGCAAAAAGCAAGAGAAATTGTGCAGGGCGGGGTTCGAACCGTCGCCCTGTGCCTGGCAAGCGAACAGCTTACCAATGCACCATGGTGCCAACTAGGAAGGGGGCTTGGGGAGGGTAAATAAGGGGCATGACAATACCTAGACCCAGGCAGGGAATAGTGGGCCAGCATCCGAATTTATGCCGTTTTTAAGCTTAATTTAGACCCCAAATGATTTTCTAACGCGAAGTCCGCAGCGAATTTGGAAAACGGATTCGGAATCAGCAAAAAATTCTGAACAAGATAGGCTTGGTCCCATTCTAAAACGCCAGCCTGAGTAAAAACACTTACAGTTAGGGTGTGAAAATGCCCAAAATAGAGCACCCCCCTTTGTACGAGCCTTCACAGGAATCACAGGCACTTTTTTGGCATTTTGTTTGATTGCCTTTCAGGTCGGCGGCTGCGTGCGCCAACGTCTCGATATCTTGCGCTCGTCGATCAGGGGCAATTATAGTGGTTGGAGGATCAAGGCCTTGCCTAAAGTGCTGGCCGCGGAGCGACAGATCGCAGATCGGCAAAATTCTTCGGTAGGTTTCTTGGTCGTGCTACATCAAGCCTTGACGCGATATCCATGTCTATTTATAGTCTTCATAAAAACGTGGTATATCCATCAAAACGTGGTTCTGGAATGTGAGCGGGGGGAGCATTTTTACGGGGGGAGAGGAGACGAGACCAAATTTTTCCCTGTGCTTCTCTACGGCCCTATAACAAAATCTAGCCGATTTTTATAGAATTTTACATAGTTTTTTAGATAGAAAAACAATATCCTACTATATATAAAAAAATAGTGTCTGTGTGTGTGTGTGGGTGTGTGTGTGGATTTGCATGCAACTTCCGTCACCGTGTTCCAGTAGTATCTCAAGAAGGGAAGTACTTAGGGGTATGTTCGATACGTCATTAGGTGCGTAATGGGCTGGGGATGGCTGCACGCATATTAGATTTTACAAAATATGATGTTTTTGACATTAAAATTAAGCTTTTCATGGAAAATCGGACACCCCAATTTGTTAGGATCAAATTAGCATGCACCGGAAGTCGCGGTAGCCTATATAAAGGGACGGCAAGAGCATTTTTCATTTTTCGTCATACGAATCCGGGAAAGTTATGCAAAGCCCAGAATATCATTGGAGAAGACGGGGCCAGGGTTGAAAAGCCGCGAAGCGGTTTTTCAACCCTGGTAAAAAATAATAAAAATGTTCGAAAACTTTTGGCTTTTCGTTAATTTGGTAAATGTATGAAAACTAAGGGCCGGAATTTGCAGAATTTTCAAAATTTCCAAATTTTTTTTAATTTCTTAGCAATCAAAAAAGAAAGTAAGCTTAAAAAAACCTTAAAAATATTAGATATCATCGACGGGTGTGTGTAGGTGGAAAAAGGAACGGTGTTGCCCCCGCGCACAGCAAGGGCAATTTACCACCTGGCTGAAAAATACACCGTGCAAGCAGCCGACCTTCGTTCAGGCCAAGCTATCAATCTTGGAAAATTCTCTCAGCCGCGATGAACTGCCAGAAATGGAAGACTATGCGAAAATATTCGAGCAGGTATCCCCAACACAACTCTAGCTCGCAAAAAAACACGCCATTGCAGGTCGCTCACATCAGAAAGGTTTACTTCTGTGGCAGTTACAATTACCACGATTGTTGGCCGAGAGCTATGAGCATCTGGTCTGTGCTGCTCCAAGATATACTCGTTAAGGTAGGAGGGTGCGGCTTGAAAGCCATGGCTTTGAATTGGTATCATAATGTCGAAAAGCATACTGTCGAAATTTCATTATGTCGAAATGTCAGAATGTCGAAATTTACATAGGCTAATATTATCGGTGAAACCGCCAAATCCTAACCAAAAAATTTTTTGCCACATTCTATTTTTTATCTTATTTCACGACAACATGTTTTGCCTAGAATTCGGGGACTTTACCGGGAATTTTAGCTTATGTAAATTTCGACATTATGAAATTTCGACATTCTGACATTTCGACACTATGAAATTTCGACATTTTGAAAATAAGCCCATGGGTTTCAATGGAGCCTTTCAAGGGAGCTCCAAAATCTGGTCCACGGCCCCTGCCTTGATTCCTGGAAGATAGCCCAATTGCGACCGCAACGCAACCGCGTCGCAGGCTCTTTTGTCCCTGTTTGGACGCGAAAACCCCGTCAATTTAAAATTGGTGCTAATGCATTTGGGGGGGGCAGTCCGGATTTTGACTACAAGTCGCTCCAAATGCCGTTTTTAAACTAGGAGCCTCTGGAAAAGCTAATCCATGCCAAAGACTAGGCTTACAAGGGAACCTCGCGGAGACATGGTGGAATTTCGGAAAACGCTCGCGGCTACCCCCGGGTAATCGCCCATTGCGATCACGATGCGCTTGTCAGATTTTTCTAAATAGACCTGTGGACAGAGATACAGCACTTCCGGAAAATGCTGATTTACATGCAAAAAATTTGCATAGAAGGATGGTTCGAAAAAAAAATCGAAAAATGAAAATCGGTTCTGCCGGCTAGACTTCCTACACCTGACCATCTGCAAAAAAATTTTAATTTTACAAGAATAATTTTCTGACCACGTAACGTCGACAACTGTCATAAAATTTACAGGTACTTTAGCACGTATGATTTTGGACTTGTACAAAAATCTCTGGTTAAACAGCAAAAAACAAAAAATCGTGAGCGGATTCGAACCCTCGTTAGAATCCTATCAAGCGAATCCCTTACCACTCGGCCATTCAACTGGTGATTCCATAGTGATGGGAGAGCCTCATAAACCATCCTTCTATGCAAATTTTTTGCATGTAAATCAGCATTTTCCGGAAGTGCTGTATCTCTGTCCACAGGTCTATTTAGAAAAATCTGACAAGCGCATCGTGATCGCAATGGGCGATTACCCGGGGGTAGCCGCGAGCGTTTTCCGAAATTCCACCATGTCTCCGCGAGGTTCCCTGGTTAGCTTCATACCAACAAAGCCTGAGCTTAGCTTGAGCCAAGTTAAGCTTAGCTCTAAGCTTAACAGAACCATTTTTGCAAGTATTTTTTTGGGAAGTGATGAGTTTCAAGGTATTCGCAGCCTGATCACAGTCGCCAATAATCACCTTGCAGTATCCGCCCCTCGACGGTGCTACACGCCTCACATGTATCGAATTCTACTTTATAATGCACATCCATGACGACGTGGGTCCAGAATACGATCTGCCCCAGAATCAATTCTCACGGTTTTACACGTCATCAATACAGGGTGGCCAAAAAAAGCCTGCAGCGGTCCGGAGGGCTAAAGTCTAGTTTATCCCCCCCACCCCGCAGCCGTAACTTTTCAGCCATGCGTCCTGTTAATGCGCCGAGTATCTCCAATGTTCGCCGTAGTCGAATTACTATAGCCAAGTTGTTTCCTTACATGAAAAATTGTTAGAAAAATTTTTCATAACAATTATAAGTCTGGGTTTTCTTTATTTAATTTTTGCTGGTCCAAAGTGAGTTTTCGTATCCCGGCTATCTTTTGACGTACAGAGCTGTCAATAATACCAAAATGTAGCTCCTGCTCTGGAGAATCAGCCTACAGTGCATTTGAGTCGAAAAAAATAGCGGAAACTAAAAATATTTAAGTTTTAGGCTCCTGATACGTTGATGCATAGCGGCTTAATCTTGTCAACTTTCAAAATCTTGTAAAAAATTTCTAACAATTGTTGATGTAAGAAAACAATTTGGCTCTCGTAATCCGACCATGGCGAACATTTTGACTTACTCGGCGCATTAATAGGACACATGGCTGAAAAGTTACGGCTGGGGGTAGACTAGACGCTTACCGTCCGGAGAAAACTCGAATCTCGGATTTCATACAACATTCGAGAACCCTTGAAAGGCAAAAGCCCCCTTAAATTATTTAGCATGTGCTGGATATTCAACGTGTTGCTAAAAACGCGTGTCTTTTCTTTCCCCGCGACGCGGGTTTTGGGCGCTGGTTGGCATAATAATCAAAGACAGAAGAGCAACAGAAGTCCCCCGCCTGCCCAGAAAAACTTCTTCGCCCCACGATAACGAGAATGAGCCAATCCCGAATTAAGCCTGACCACCGACTGCCTGAGGAGCTGAAAGGCTTGCTCGAATCGAGATGTGGGCCGAACCTCGTTGTGGAAATCGACAAGAGGACCCAGGTAAGGAGGAAAGAATACCCGAGGAAAACCCCATGAAAAACGCAGGCCAAAATGATACGGTGTGTGTCAAAAGGAAGTCTCTATCTTTTTGGCACTTCTTTTTTCTGCTCTGTTTTGTTCTTTCGCTTATAAAAATGGCGTCATTTATTTTAGAGACTTTTCAAGTACATGAAAAAATGCGCCGTTTCAAGCACTACAAGACCCACTATTTGCCCTCTGCTCAAAATCGATGAGGGTGGAGATAATCGCAAAAAGAAGGTGTCCCTATCTTTTTGACGCACACTGTATCACGCAAAATCTGTTTAGATCCTCCGGAACGGGTATCTCACCGGTGGCTGCCAGCGCTTCGACGAGTGGCGGGTGCTGATCGCCGAAAACTGCGCACGCGGGACGGCGGAATTCCGACAAGAAATAGCCCGACGGCAGCGTAAGGACGTTGCTTGGATCAGAGAGTGGCCAAAGGGGGGATAGCTCACGTCCACAATGACACTTTTCTCGCAATAAATCTTTTTTTTCTCGGGCATCAACAGGGTGCCCCAATAAAATAGGTCACGCAGGCATTCCGCCATTTCAAATCCCAGTGGCTTGAAACTTTGAACAGAGGTGCGGAAGGGAATTTTCACGCGGAACGCGCATAGCGTACGCTCAGGTAGAAAAATATGCTCTCTAGGGGGAGCCATCTCACGGAGCTGCAAACCAAAGTTGGCAGTCGCCTGATCGAAAATCGCCTGATCGAAGATCGCCTGATCGAAAATCGTCTGATTAAAAATAACTCAAAAAATTTAGGGTTTTTCTAGGCTTCTATATGGGTTAAAACTCATTTTTGAGTTATTATCGATTAGACAATTTTCGATGAGACGATTTTCGATCAGGCGATTTTTCGATCAGGAGATTTTTCGATCAGGTGACTGGGAATCGTAAACCAAAGCGCACTCGACCTAAGGCTTTTTACTATTTATTCATTAGGGCTCATGGAGATCAACGTTTGTGATGTAAATCGATGGAAGACGAGGTGGAGGCAATAATATTTGTACGTTGCGGCGTGGTTACAGCTGGTCGCGTTGGGTGATTAGGTTGCGACAGCGTTCGATTTCCCGTTTCAGGTCGTCAATCTCCTTCTTCAGGTCGTGGTTCTCGGCCTCGAGTACCTGGAAAATCGGACTTTGAGAGTTTTCGGGAATTTTTATTACAATGCCCAAACTCGGCGTCCGGTCACTACCCCGAAAACTCACTACCCCGAAAGTCACTACCCCGAAAGTCACTACCCCGAAAAGTCACTACCCCGAAATCGTTTACCCCCGAAAAATGATAGCATTGTTTTTCCCGGAAAAATCCAGTTTTCATGCGGATTTCCTATGAAAATCATGCAAATTATTTCGGGGTAGTGACTTTTCGGGGTCGTGACTTTTCGGGGTAGTGACTTTCCGGGGTAGTGACTTTTCGGGGTAGTGACTTTACCCCCCAAACTCGTCACGTCGAAATTTGGTGATATCGAAACTAAAGAGAGTGCGGGATTTCGATATTGTGGGATGATTGCAGAATGTCTAAATTGATAATAGCGAAATTTCGTAATGTCGTCGAAAATCGGTGATTTTTGGTGAAAAAATCGCTTTTTTAGTAAAAAATCGAGATTTTTCGTATTTTTTCAAGGCAAGTTGCCAGGTTTTAACTTTTAGGAATGGTCAAAAACAGGCTAGAAAGATTTCCTTTTTAAATTAAAGAATTAGACTGGTGAGAGAAAGTTTCCCCCCCCCCCGATAATGCCACAGCACCGTAAATTCTGAAATTACAAAATTTCGCCATGACACTTCCGATAGTCTTGAGCTTCCGGCCGATTCTTCTAAATCCCAAGACCCACCTCAACGCGATGGCTGCGATACTCGAAGACGGCGCGCCGGTTGGCGCGGCAGCGCTTGGCGGCCTCGTTATTTCGGCGGCGACGTTCCATGTATTGCTGCTGTAATTATTGGGATGAAAGGCTTAGGCTTAGGATTAGGCTTACCTTTCTGCTACCCTCGGGTTGTTGGCCGCTCGACTCCATCGGGGACAGCGAGGCGGAGGAGTGGCTTTCCGAGTCTGGAATTACGTGGTTTTTCTAGAATTCGGGTGAGAGAGAGCGAGACAGAGAGAGAGAGAGAGAGAGAGAGAGAGAGAGACGTTCGTAACTCCCACCAGATTTCGAACTGCCGGAAATTGACAGCGACACCGACGACATTGACGACGAGCCGGCCGGGCAAGGAGATCGAGGATGAGGGGCAATCGGCGGGGGCTAAATACGGAAAAAATTCTATTTGTTGTCTTTTTAGCAGTTTTGTGAATAATTTTGTAGCGGCTCACCTGATTATTGTGGTTTTGCTCGCGGGGCGGGCTAGCTAGCCCGCTGCGGCTTTCCGTCGAGCTCTGGGGTACGGTGGGGGAGGGCCTGGAAAGCGGATGATTTTGGTGATAGCGAAAAACCTAAGTTTAAGCCTAAGCGAACCCTAAGCCTAAGGCTACGCCTAAGCCTAAGCCTAAGCCTAAGCCTAAGCCTAAGCCTAAGCCTAAGCCTAAGCCTAAGCCTTTGCCTAAGCCTAAGCCTAAGCCTAAGCCTAAACTTAAGCCTAAGCCTAAGCCTAATCCTAAGCCTAAGCCTAATCCTAAGCCTAAGCCTAAGCCTAAGCCTTTGCCTTGGCCTAAGCCTAAGCCTAAGCCTAAGCCTAAGCCTAAGCCTAAGCCTAAGCCTAAGCCTAAGCCTAAGCCTAAGCCTAAGCCTAAGCCTTAGCGACGGAATACACACCTCCGATTCGACAGCAATGCCCCGAGCAGCGAACTGCCACTCGTCGACGGCGTGCTGGGAGCGGCGTTTTCTAAAGAGCACAGTTTTTACTAACTGTAAAGTGTTTTTACTCAGGCTGGCGTTTTAGGATGGGACCAAGCCTATCTTGTTCAGAATTTTTTGCTGATTCCGAACCCGTTTTCCAAATTTGCTGCGGACTTCGCGTTGAAAAGTGATTTTTGGTCTAAATTAAGCTTAAAAACGGCATAAATTCGGATGCTGGCCCACTATTCCCTGTCTGGGTCCAGGTATTGTTGTGCCCCTTATCTACCCTCCCGAAGCCCCCTTCCCAGTTGGCACCATGGTGCATTGGTAAGCTGTTCGCTTGCCAGGCGCAGGGCGGCGGTTCGATCCCCGCCCTGCACAATTTCTTTTGCTTTTTGCACAAAAACACATGATTTTTTGGATAAAATCGTGCTTTGACCTCTAAAACCATTACCGAGCCAGTTTTAACGTCGGAGGTGACGACAACTCAAAAAATAACGCAAAAAATCCAGATTTAGTCAATTTTTTTAGCCTAAATGTCGAATAACTTTTTAAATGAAGGTCGGCAGCAAATTTGGAAACCAGATTCGGAATCAGCGAAAAATTCTGCACAAGATAGGCTTGGTCCCATTCTAAAACGCCAGCCTGAGTAAAAACACTTTACAGTAAGATTTTCCATACTGAAAATACCTTAGCAGCTCACAAGCATTAAAAAGCGTCTTTATAAAATTTTATTACCAGTTGTTTTCTGCTTCTTCTTCGCGTCGCTCGTCGAATCGGGGCTGGCTGGTGGGCGAGTCGGCCGAATCACGGAAGCGCTACTTTGTGGTGGTTGGAAAGCCGACGTCGATGACGAGGAGGGGCCTGGAGGGTTACGGTAACCTGTGCGGCGGTTTAGAGTTTCATACCTGGTCGTCCAGGCAGAGCCTGCGGGTTGGGGAGCAGTACACCGCCGGCATTTTGGTAGGGGTTCATGATGGGATACTGTAAATATGGTAAATTCAGCCCCGAAGATCTCGTCATCTCCGTTCTCTGCTCTTTCTCTCACATCCTCTCTCGCTTTTTTTCTCTCTCTCTCTCTCTCTCTCTCTCTCTCTCTCCCTCACCTGTTGCTGAAGTGCCGCCTGCAGCTGGCAGAGTTGCAGCATCGGCAGCTGAGCATTTTGCATGACGCCCGGGTAGAGGGCCTGAAATCCAAATTACGTCTCTCTCTGAATCTCTCCCCTCTCTCTCCCCAAGAATCTCTGCTAACCCCCCCCCAAATCCCTCTTCCCGGTCCCTTTAACCGATGAATCCGGCCCACCTGCAGCTTCTGCAGCGCCGCCTGGTCGAACATCTGCGCGCAGCCGCCCGGGGCCAACGCGCCGGCGTGCGGCAGGTCGAAGATGGACAAGTTGGCGGCGGAGGCGCCCCTTTCGAGCTGGGCGCGCAGGCGCTCGTTCTCCTGGGCCAGCGCGAGGAGACGGGCCTCCATTTCGAGCTGAAAAGGCTATGGTATCGCTCAAGATGGAGCTATCACTCAAACCCCCGCTCCTTTTCTCATGCTCCCTCAGTCCTCTCTCGTTCTCACTCTCACTCTCTCGTGCACAATCGCGTTCTCTGGACCTATGCGGTCTCTATCTCCGTCTGGCGCGCTCCCGCTTTCTCTCTTTATCTCCTTCTCCCCGCCTCTCTCTCTCTCTCTCTCTCTCTCTCTCGCTTTCTCTCTATCTCTCTCTCTCACCTGTTGTCCAATCGGCCGGTCATACCCCTTCACGCGTCGCCACGTCTCCTGCGCCTCCGAGATCGAATTTCTAAGGCTCCATGGGTTACTGTAGCTCCTGAATTGTCTCACCTCCGCGACAGGGGCGACGACGCGCCGCTACTAATGCCGGAACAGTGGTCGGACAGGGAGCAGACGACCGAGAGTCGCGAAGAGGCTGGGGATGGGGAGGAGCCGGGAGGGGGAGAATCCACCTCCATCCTCAGGGCGGAGGGCTGAAAAGACGGTAAGTCACACGCTGCCTTTGAGGGATAGGGAGCCAGAGAGAGAGAGAGAGAGAGAGAGAGAGAGAGAGAGAGCGAGAGAGAGCGCGCGCGACAAAGCGAGAAAGAGCGCGAGAAAACGGAAGCGTCTTCAAAATCACCCGACGACGCTCTCCCTTAAAACCAGGGCAGGCTAGCAGAGATTCTTTGGGACCTCTGCCTCCACAGTCCCTTTAAGGAGGGAAGCGCCCATCGAAAGCGGCAACTCGACGGGGTTCAAGCCACCCCAAAGAGGGGGTGTCGGGGCAGGGGATGGCGATTGACCTAGTCGGCGACTTGTTTCAACCGGCCGACCGGGTGGGGGGAGCAAGACTCCGATTACGCCATCCACCTGCAGCCAGACGGACCGGTTTTTCGGGGGAGGCCTGGCGGGCAAAGTCGGCCATTTTCGAAATTTCAAGGGGCTGGGAAGGCAGGAAAAGTGGTGATAGAGTGATAGAGAGGGAGAGAAGAGAGAGAAAGAGCGAGCGAGAGAGGGAGAGAGGGAGAGATAGAGGTCTCTTCGCGACTTCCTCCGAAAACTCGGCAAGACCAGCGCGACGATATTCGAGACGACCTTTAGGCTTAGGCTTAGGCTTGGTCTTAGATCGGGCTTAGGCTTTGCGGGGGCTTCAGCTTCGGCGTAACCTTTGCGCGGGCTTAAAGGGCTGCCGACGGCATGTGTCGATCCCCCTCATCAACAAATTGGCAAGTAGCCAACAGGGCAGAGAGCGCGCCCTGGGGAGAGGCGCAGAGACATTTTCTTTTCCGCGCGTAACCGATTGATTATGCCGTCGGCATCCCTTTAAGCTCAAGTTTAGGGTTAACCTAGGCTTAGGCTTAGGTTATGCTTAGGCTAAGGCTTAGGCTTTGGCTTAGACTTGGCTTGGCTTAGCAACCAATAGGCAAAAAAACATCAAAATTAAAATTAAGCAAAAATCCGGGCACAACCAAATTAGTGGAAGTCCCTGAAGTTCATTAAAATCCTCCATTCCGGAGCTTTACTCATGACGAGGGCAAGGGTCAGCCGTCTGCGGAATTCGGGGAACGACAAACTGAATAGCTTGCAGCGGGCGGGGGTCGGCAGGTGAACGATAGAAAAGCCGAGTGGCTGTGGCCCAGTTCGAAGGCTGGAACTGGTTCCGCCCGCCCAAGCCCGCCATCAATATGCCATAGGCAGGATGGGGCGAACTGTTGGTAGTACTGTTATGGAAATCTGGAGGGAGAGAGAGAGAGAGAGCGTGAGAGAGAGAGATCAGAACCCTCTAAAGCCCCAAAAGTCGAGTGCCGGTTCCGCTCAGCTCCGCCAAAAATAGGCCATGGTGCTTCGGGGGTTGGTGGGGCGTCCACCACCATCTGCCCGCCGGCGGCTCTTCCGAAAAACCGGATTCCATTTCTCTCTCTCTCTCTCGCTCTCTTTCTCTCTCGCTCCCTCAAAATGTCAGATGGATCCCATTTTAGCCCATGTCTACGGGTGCTATATTTGCATTCTAGGTGAAAATGGCTGCCACACAGCAAATGGAAGTAGGAGGAAGTTTTGGCACGGAATTCGAGGCAGTTGAGTAGGCTTAGCTGGCTTGGCTTGAGTTTAGCTTCGGCTAAGGCTCAGGCATAGGCTTGGCTTTATGGGCTTAGGCTTCGGCTTGGGCCTGGTAAGTTACCTTCAAAATCACTCGAAACATCGCAAAGACGCCCCAAAAAATCCCCCGGGAGACCTAGCCCAACAAGGCCAGGTGTTTCCCGGGAGCAATTAACCTTTTTTCTGGCTGTCAACTGTCTCGGGGGGGGGGGGTGGATGATTGCTAAAGGGCGGCCGCGCGGCCCGTATAAAAACCAGCTGCCGCCCGGGGGTGCATATGATAGTTCAAGGGCAACATGGTGATCGAGAAAAAACAGGGCAAAAAGAAAAGAAAACCTAAGCCTAAGCCAAGCCAAGCCTAAACTAAGCCTAAGCGAAACCTAAGCCCAAGCCTGAGCCCAAATCGAAGCCTTTGCTAAGTCTCAGTTAAGCCTAAGCCTAAGACTAAGCCTAAGCCTAAGCCCCTAAGCCTAACCCTAAGCCTAAGCCCCTAAGTCGAACCCTAAGCCTAAGCCTAAGCCTAAGCCTAAGCCTAAGCCTAAGCCTAAGCCTAAGCCTAAGCCTAAGCCTAAGCCTAAGCCTAAGCCCCTAAGTCGAACCCTAAGCCTAAGCCTAAGCCTAAGCCTAAGCCTAAGCCTAAGCCTAAGCCCAAGCCTAAGCCTAAGCCTAAGCCTAAGCCTAAGCCCAAGCCTAAGCCTAAGCCTAAGCCTAAGCCCAAGCCTAAGCCTAAGCCTCACCTAAGCCTAAGCCTAAGCCCCTAAGCCTAAGCCTAAGCCTAAGCCTAAGCCTAAGCCTAAGCCTAAGCCTAAGCTTAAGCCTAAGCCTAAGCCTCACCTAAGCCTCAGCCTAAGCCTAAGCCTAAGCCTAAGCCTAAGCTTAAGCCTAAGCCTAAGCCTCACCTAAGCCTCAGCCTAAGCCTAAGCCTCAGCCTAAGCCTAAGCCTAAGCCTAAGCCTAAGCCTAAGCCTAAGCCTCACCTAAGCCTAAGCCTAAGCCTAAGCCCCTAAGCCTAAGCCTAAGCCTAAGCCTAAGCCTAAGCCTAAGCCTAAGCCTAAGCCTAAGCTTAAGCCTAAGCCTAAGCCTAAGCCTAAGACTAAGCCTAAGCCTAAGCCTAAGCCCAAGGCTAAGACTAAGCCTAAGCCTAAGACTAAGCCTAAGCCTAAGCCTAAGCCTAAGACTAAGCCTAAGCCTAAGCCTAGCCTTAAACCCAAGCCTGAATTAAGGATCAGAGAATTGTTATCACTCGTAAAAGCTGGTGTTCGGATGAAGCTTCTGCCCGAGGCGCAGGGAGGGTTGTTTACGGGGTGTGGCCACAGGGTGGGTGGTGTGTTGTACCCCTTTGCGCCCATCGGGGTACCAGATGCCCTGAGGGGGGCCCGATCAGACAAACAACCGCCCCGGGGCCCGACCCTCGAATTGGTACACGCTGGCACCAATCGGCCCTGTCGCAAGCCACCATTCGAGAAAGGGAGTTTTTAAAGGGACGTGGAAGGGCTTTGGGGTTGGTCTTAAAATTAGGCTAAGGCTTAGGCTTAGGCTTAGGCTTGAGCAAAGCTTAGGCTTAGGCTTTAGTCTGTACTTAGGTTTGTGCTTGGGTTCAGGCTTCAACTTTGCTTGACCTAGGCTTAGGCTCGGACCTAGGCTCAGGATTGGGTTTAGAGTTCTGCTTAGGCTTAGGCTTAGGTTTAAGCAAAGTTTATGCTTATGCTTAGCTTAAGCTTAGGTTTCGGCCTAGCTTGGTCTTAAGCGTAAACTGGGTTTTGGACTTAGACCTAGGCTTGAGCTTGTCTGGATTTGGGTTTGGGCTTAGGCTTATGCTTAGGCCTAAGCCTAGGCTTAGGTTTAAGCTTTGCTTGGGCTAAGACTTGGACTTAGGGAGCTTTAAAGGAACCTAGAAGAATCCCAAATGGAACCATTCAAAGAGACGCGCAAGACAGGGCTATGGATTGTAATACGGGGGTCTCCTGGGTTTCCAACCCCTTTAAAACCGAATGGTACTCCTAAAAATCGAAAAACAATGGCGTCAAATGGGAATAGCGGAGTGGCCTAGGCTTAGGCTTAGAGTTAGGCTTAGGAGGGCGGTGATTACGATAGACACCTCTAGACGGTCGGTGGGAGCCGGAGAACGGAGAAATGTTTCAGATTGAAGCCACGAGAAAGAGAGCGGTGTGGCTGGCTGACCCCGCTTCTCCGGCGGGTCGAATGGATCCGGATCCGCGTCGTCGTGCTGGGAAGTGGATCAAAAATTCGAAAGTCGAGGCGGGGGATGGGGAGAGGGGAGGGCAAAAGTGAATGGAGGACAGATCCGACTTTCCCTTGCCCCACACTGACTTCCCATTCTTCTGGCCCGTTTGACCTTCTTTTCCGCTGGAAAGAGGGGGAAGAGCACCACCCGGCTAGCCCCGGAAAAGGGAACGCCGCTCGCGCGCACCGGTCCACTTTCTCACACCCGCACCACGCGGGGGGGGTGCCCCAGTGCACCCCAGTTTGAACGCGGGGTTTGGGATTTGCGAAGTTCCGACTTCATGGATCCTTTAAAGATACGAGGGAGAGAGTGAGAAAGAGAGAGAGAGCGAGCGAACGAGAGAGAGCGACCAAGCGAGAGAGTGCGTGATAGAGAGCGACACGGCGAGAGAGACAGAGACTGCGAGAGCGAAAGCGAGAGAGAGAGAGAGAGAGAGAGAGAGAGAGAGAAAGAGAGAGGGAAAGAGAAAGATTTTTGCGTTCTTTGGCTCCATCTCCTTTCGGCGGAAGCCTAGATTTTTTTCTAAACAGCGCTGGCGCTTGTGCATTGTTTTGGGTTATTTCTCCGCATAAAAGCTTCAGAAATTTAAATAAAAATCTGATTGTAGGTCAAAAATTCGACCTTTCCGACCAAAAATGGCCAAAATTTTAATAGTCTAAGTACTTTTCTAATTCTTTGAAAGTTTTTCTACTTTAAATATGATTAACACTAATAAAAACAAGATAAAAATGCTTTATGTATGCTTACTAGGCCAGGATTACAGCCAGGAAAAAGTGTTCGCACCGCGAAAACTAAAGAATCGATTTTTCTACGAATTTTTACTTCAGGCTGCCCTTAAATCTACGGCAAAGCCGAAACCCCAAATCGCTCGAAATTCCGGGGAACAAATATGGTTCGGCTCGACTAATCGACTTGACCTGGGCCGTTTGGCTGTGTAAATAAACAAAAATTGGTGCCAGATAGGGCCCCGGGGCCTTCGCGGTGGAGAGTCGAGATTTGAACCCTAATCAATCAAGAGTATTGCCGCGTGGTAGAACGTAGAAAGCCGTACACGCCATGATATTTCAGTCTCCAGCTGGCACGCTCCCTTTAAACTCGGGCAGCCAGACACCTCTCCCTGCAGCACCTCCCGAAAAATGGAAAGTGACCAGGAAAAGTGAGAGCCGCGCCGTGGAGATGACCTTTCCGGAAGGGATTGGCTGAAATATAGGGGGTCAGAAGTGAACGGGAGAGAGGGAGAAGGAGAGGGAGAGGGAGAGGGAGAGTGCGTGTGTGGGATAGAGAGAGAGAGAGAGAGAGAGAGAGAGAGAGACCGAGCGAGATAGAGAGCTATATAGATGGATTTCCAATCTCATAATTAGCCCATCCTTTTAAAAAGTAAATTTGAAACAAAAACTTGATCCGGAGAGGAAGTCCAACAATAAGCCCAAACCCAAGGTTACGCCTAAGCCGGAGCCTCTGTCTAAGCCTAGGCACCCCTATTGACACGCAATTTCCCTAAAGACCATTCAAGCCTTCCCGGTCCCTTTAAGCACGCTACAATCTCGAGAATCTCGATTTTTTTCGACTCCTCGTTGGGCAGCCAGCCAAAATGCCGACAGTAAGTGAAAAATGCCGATAACACGCACGTCCTGATTCAGAAAAAACTTTCAAAGCTCAGTTTTCATAGATGAAGCTGATCCGGCTACAATCTCAAGAATTCCGATTCCAACCCGCCCAATTTCACACGCACCACTTTCGCTGAACGATGCGCAATGGACGGGAGGTGAAAGAAGAAATCGAAATCCGTAGTGACCCAATAGAAGACGCCGCGGCTACTGGCCGGCACTTTCGCTCTCCGCCCCGTCCCCGCATTGCCCTGATCATCCTGGATAAACCGCGGAGCTCGCGCTCTTTTTTGTGAAGCAGAAAACTGCCAATATGGCCCCCAGAATTTCTCGCTGGTCTTTCGCAGGGACTGTACTGTTAGCGGGGGGGGGGCGTTCCAGGCGAGACCAACTTTTCCCAGTAATACGGTACAGCTCCATACAAAAATCTAGATTATTTTTATAGCGTTTTACACAGTTTTGAGCTACAAAAAGCCGATAAAAACGGACAATAAATTTTGCGTTCTGATGAATCATCGGTCGAAAATGTATGAAAAATTATCAAAAAGTCAGAATTTTCGTATTTTTAAATTTATTTTTGTAGTTTTTGAGCTACCAAAAACAATTCAAAAATTACATTATTTATTTTGAACGGTAGGTAACGACGAAAAAACGCGTTTTCCTACCGCTAAGTCTTCTTCGATCCAAAACTTTATTTTTAACAACGTAAGATACGAAAAATAACAAAAAAAATGAAACAAAAATTATTCTTTATGGTGAAATCCCGGTTTCTTCTTCTTTCGGCCATTTCTCCACGCAATCGTACCTATTCAGCCACCCCTTCTCTCGTCGAAGCTCCACGTGGCCGGGCTCGCAATTTTGTGCGAGAACAATTTTGACTTTGTCGATAATGGCCTTGCCAGGCGGGCGTAGAAGACCGGTAAGTAGCTGAAATCAGTGCGTACAAAAGAGTTTTCTCATCGCTTAGGCTCAGGCTCAGGCTTACTAGGGGAGCCCGGAGAAACCCGGAATCCGAATTGACTGAAAATCAGCACCAAGCTAGAATCGACCACGCTGATCATCACCTCGTTCTCCAAATTTGCTATTAATCATTAACGCTCCAGATATTTATGTTTTCGTATCAATTTTCGTTCGCGAGAAGCGTTTTTCCATGACGCGTTTCTTTGTTGTTTTGAAGTTCTAATGTATCTTAAGTTTTTTGAGACGCAAAATTTCTACAAGTTTTTTTTTTGAGAAAAGAAGCTTTTTCTGATTTGAATTTGAATCTGATTTGAAACATATTTCACCAAAACAGGCTTCACCCTATCCGGCGTTTTACAGCTGCTTGGAGCAGGCTGTTTTTTCACTATTTCCCATACAAAATTTTTTTCCAGTCTTTCCATTTTTCGAAAATTTTGAGCGAGGGCTCATGCGACAGAAAAAAATTCTGAATACGTTCGGTTTTTTATTTTTACAAAATCGATCGGCAAGGCGTATTTTTATCCAAATGTTACCGTAGTTTTGCGATAGAACGACACTTCGTCGGTGGCGCTAAGGCTGTTTTCGAGGAGGGTCCGCAGTGCATCGGTGAGACGGTATTCAGCCGGCTGAAAATGCACCGCTATCCATTTCAACTACTAGCAGTTTTTCTAGCATTTTGTCGAAAACCCTTGTCAAAAATCATTTTGTCAAAATCTCATTCTGCGCCGAAATTTCATTTTGTGGAAATATCACTGTAATTACAAATTGCGGAATGTTTGAAAGAATAATAAATAGGCATTGAAATTTCGGCAAAATGGAGTTTCGACAAAATGAAAATAAGCCCTTCGAGCGCATCTCGTTGCTAAAAACTCTTCTAGAATCTTTTTGTTGACCTGTTGATCATGTTCAAGCCAGGTTTCGATCCCAATCGTCGTGATTCGCGCTGTATCCCCGATGGGACGATACTAAATGGCACAATCTGACGCTTCACTTCTGAGACTACCGTAACTAAAGCGGCTTCGAGGATCAGTGTGGCCACTTCCAAGGCCGGCACCCAGCAATTGTTGAAACCGTAGCCTAGACCGAAGGAAATTCTCGGAATGTGGGCAATCTGAAAACTCGAGAGGTACAGGGTGTCCCCTCAAACGGCGCGGGACCAAATTTTCCCCAGCGATGGGGGCCGATAAAAACGATGTGCCACCAAATTTTCTAAGCAAAATATTGTTAAACAAAGGAACAAAGCTATCGCTAAAAAAGTGAATTTTGGGAAAAGCTGGTACTCCATTCTTGGCTGTATTTTCGCAATTAACATGCCGATTTTGAGTCGTTTACCGAAAAATGGTCATTCGCCTGTCGGTTTCTGCCATTTTTAAGAATAAAAAGTGATGAAAAGTTACAATTTAGACGTCATTTTCGTAAATCGGTAAAATCGGTATTGCAGCCTTTCTGGAAGTGTCTAGCTCACCTGCTCGAACACTGCGCAATACCCCGGATTGGCTGGTACCGGGCGGAACGAAAGCGCCATCTGAAAAAGGCTTGCAATTTCCGTTAGTTTCAAAATGTCAAAATTCAGAACGTCAAAATTTCATAATCTCAAGATTTATAATGTAAAAACTTCAGAATCTCTAAATTTAGATAGACAAATTAACACGAAAAACCCCGACCCAAAAAAATTGCACTTTTTGAAATTTTGGTATTATTTTCGATACTATGATAGCAAATCTGCAATTTCGAGCGTATTAAGCTCCTACTTACGTGATGAGGTTGACGGGGTCGGAGTCGCTCTTCTCGTAGTATCGGACAAAGTTCTTCCAAAGGTTCACCGCGGGAAACAGTCGTCGATTTGCGATACACGCACAACGCATCGCGATAGATAGGCGCATTCTGGACTCATGGAAAATGCTGCTCGCTTGTTATAGATTATGCGAAAAATTTTTTTTTTTTTTTTCTCCCTGATAATAAGAATTGGCTCCCCCCTCCTCCCCCCTGTTAAGTGTGAAGCACCCTGCTGATCGATTTCCAAAAAAAAAAACGCACCGGCCCATCACCGCCGTGACAGGTGAAGGAGACTCGATGTTGAGGCAACGTCACCAACAGTCGATTCAGAAATTTGCATTCAGCTTCCGCGCTGCCCATCTCTCTCGTAAATCCCCATTGACCATCGCCATTCGCCGATTGTGAATTATGGCTGTCAACAGAATTTTGGAAACCGAAAAAGGAAAGTAAACTGCATACAGGGTGACCCTAAGCCCGCTAGAGGGGTCGATTTTTTCGGACGCCCTGTAGATAAACAAAATTCCACTACGAATAACCTACCGCCGAAACCACATAAGCGTCATCGGCAGCGTTGGATTCCAGAAATAAATAATGATACCGGTAGGGTGCAGGACAAACTGGCTGCCTGTAGAACCGGTAGTCTAAAAGAAGCCGATTACACGATCTGCTTTCGGCATGCGCAAAGTTCATCTCCGGCTTTTCGAGGTGTACGTTGCATAGCACGCGCGTGGACGTATATTACGGGCCGGCTTACCCCGGAGTGGAGCGGTCCACGGGTCGCGACAAATTTCAGCCGGGTCCGCATTAAAAAGCGATGAAACTCTTCGCCCAGGAACATCTGAATTTGAAAGTTTAAGAAATACTTGGGCGAAAAACCTTAGAGGCTCGACGCAGCAGCAACTTTTCCTCCGGGCCGACGCGAAGCAGGACGCGCGATTTTAGACGCTCGGTCAGCTTCGAAAAATCGAAGGGTGTGAGTTCCGGCATCCTGAAAATTTCTTTGTTGTTATTAATAAGCGGAGCTGTTTCGTTAGCCGTGGGGGGATTTACTGAACAGCCTCGTTTAGGGATCGAATCCAATGGGATTGACCTGCCTATGTTCAAGGCATCTGCCATTTTCCTCTAATTTCTGAGTAATCTGGCTGGACACCTGTCCGATAATAGTTAATACATCCACTAATGGTTGCAGAACCCAGGTTTAAAACGCGAGGTTCTAATCTGTTATTTGTGACCTTGATTCTTTGCACTTTGTTACTTTGTATTTCCGATCCTATAAGCGAGAAAAGTTGGAATTGGATTTCGCAAGCCGTGGTGTCCAGGCCGTCACTGGATTCCCCGATGAAATTTCGGGCTGTTTTCCAGGCTCTCCGCTTGCCTGATTTAGGCTTATTTAGCGGGATTTCCTGTTCGCGCCGTAAGCAAAAGTGAGGCTTGCCGTTGGCTGTAGAGAAAAAGTCAAGATCGCACACTCTCGCGCCGCAGGCACAATCCACGAGCAAATCCGGTGTCAAGCGCCGCAGGCTCAAAGTTTCTAGCGCAAAGCTGGCTCTGGCGCCGCAGGCCAAAGATGGTTCCTTGACTCAGGCTCTTGCGCCGCAGGCTAAGAGAGAGGAAATATGTGAATTCATGATACCTAGACGGGTCCTGCCCAAAGCGCCGGGAGCCGGTCTTTTTCCATGTGTTGTGAATAAACACAAATTAATGGTATGACTTTATTAAATGACCCTTACACAGAATACACAAGTAGGGCTACTCAACCAAAAAACAACACAGACACAATAGCACAGGAATAGTTCTTTGGGGGACTCTTGCAAGAAAAACAGGGGTGAAGGCACTAAAAATGGGTACCCATGCATCTTGCGGACGAGTGTTGGGTGCGACACCCGCCCGGATCACAAGGCTTTAACAATGAACGAATTTTTTTCGGGGGCAAAACAACAAACAATCGTGGGGGGAATAAATAGAATCTTATTCGGTTCAATTAAAAGCGACGACCGGATCCCCAGACGCCGGTCGTGCCGGACATGGCGGGGGGCGCCGCCCATCTCCGGGAAGTCGCCGTCCGACAGCTGCCATGGGGCGTTCTTGACTTGGACGGATTGCTGCTTGGGTTTCTGCTCGGCCACCGGGGCACGCTGCGACATGTACTGGCTCTGGAAAAAGATTTTATATTTGCAAAGAACAAATTTTCCGCGCGAAATCAAGCAAATTTTGTAAAAAAAACTTACGCGGTCCTGGTGCTCGGCGAGATAGTCTTCCTCCTCTTGGCGCAGGTAGTCGATGCAGTCCCAGACGGAGTCCTCGTTCTTTCCGGCCACCACGACCTTGTTCGGGTCGGCGTCATCGCGGGACAGCGTGATTTCGACGCCGAATTCGTCCATGACGCGCTTCAGGTTCTTGCCGCGTTGGCCGATGAGACGCGGGTGGAAGCGGGCATCGAGCGAGATTTCTTGAGTGACCATCGACTTGAGGGCGGCGAGCATCTCCTCGATTTCTTCGGCGCAGGCACGCGCGTTGGCTTCATATCCCTAAAAACGAAGATTAGATAGACTGCTAAAAAGAGAGAAAGCCGCTCAGTCGTGTCATATCATCCGGAAATTAGAGGAAACAAGAGAATGGCTTCAAGAAAAGGGCAGGCACGCAGACTACTCAGTTCCCAAAGACAAAAACAACACCTGGATGGTGATCTTGTCAGAACGGTCCTCGCCGCGTGGCAGCGAAATCTGGACGTCGTGCTTCTGGCGGATCTGGTTGACGGTGGCTCCGCGAGGTCCGATGATCTTCTGGTGGTAGATGGCGGGAATCTAAACGGGCGTTTGATCCACGAACGCAAACCAAAGTTCACCTCAAGCTCCAGCTCCCAGCTCTTCAGGCGGCGGTCCTCGGCCTGGGCATCGAACTCGACGCGCTTCTCATCGATGGCCTGGATGGCCAACTCGACGGCTTCGTGGGCCCCGGTGATGGTGATCTCCTCCGTCTGCTGCTCCTCCTTCGGGATGGCGATGTTGACGTCGCAGTCTTGCATGATCTTGCGCACAGTTTCGCCACCACGGCCAATAAGGAAGCGGTGCATCTCGAAGGGAACGGTGACCTAAAAAATGAATTAAGTAAGCGCACAATAGAGTCGAAAATTGATAATTCCCATTTCCTACTTTAACCGTTTATTTTCAACCGGATCGTCAACTGAGGTGCAAAAAATAAAGGATAAAAATTGAAAAATGGAAGAGGTAAGGAGAACAATGGAATACAAAATTTTAAGAGGGGAGAGGGGCCAAAGCGTTATTCCTAACCCGCTTGCTAATCGGAACCAGAGCGAGCAGGGCCTCACGAGCTGCCTCACACTTGGTGTCGCGTCCGCTGATCGTGACAATGTTTGCATCAGGGCCGTTTTCAGCGTCTGAAAGGGAGAATAAGGCAAGAAATCAAATTCCTACTCTCTTGACGACGGTCCGGGAAGCGGATGTGAACGCCGTGCTGGGTCTGCAGATCGTGAACCTTCTGGCCGCGGCCGGCCAAGATGGAGCGGTGGTACTGAGCAGGGATCTCGACCTAAAAATTGAAATACGACAATGGAAAAACAAAAACAAACCTGAATGGAGGCGTGGTGCTCGAAATCTTCGACGACATCCTCGATACGCTGCTTGGCAGACTCGGCGCATTGCTTCGAGCCCTTGATCGTCACAGTCGACCCGCCATCAGCCTGTTTCGGGAACGAGATCTGCACACCACCATTCAAGTCCTAAAATAAAATTGTTTTTCAGAAACAAAAAAAAAAGGGGTAATACCTGAATCTCCTTGACTAGATGCGCACCGCGGAGCAGGAAGTTCTTGTGGTACTTGGCCGGGACCTCGACCGTCAGTTCAACGGTCTCATTGAGCTGCTTGATCAGGGCCTCCAGCTCCTTCTTGGTCGACTCAACGTCTTCCTTCTTGCCCAGGAGGTGGATGGTCTCCTTGTCCTGGTCGTCCTCGCGCGGGAACATCACGCGCACATCGTACTGCTCGCGCAGTTTGTTGATGCGGGATCCTCCCTTTCCGATGAGGAAGCGGTGGAACTCGGGCTTGGCCTTGAGCGTGTCCTCATGGGTGTCAAGCTTATCCTTGGCCATCTTCTCGAGGAGTGCCACGGCCTTCTCGGCATCAGCTTGGGGTCCCTGGACGGTCACCTTTTCGGACTCGCTCTTCTCCGAGGGGAACTTGATGTGCACGCCACCGCATTCCTCTTGGATGTCGAGAATGAGACGGCGCCCACCGCCGAGCAGACGAGATTGCACCTTGACCGGGATGATAACTTCGAGGTTGACGATGGATGCGAGTTCGCTTTGGATCTTCTCGATCTGAGCAACCGCTTTCTCGACGTTCTCCTTCTTGCCGGTGACGTAGATCTTGTCGTCGGTGCTGCCTCCCTCTGACATATCGATGCGGGTGTTGGTTTCGTCGCGAATTTTGCGAATGTTGACGCCACCCTTGCCGACGATGTGCTTGATGAACTCCTTGAAGACAGGAACGGATTCCTGGTAGTTGCTCTCGAGCAAGTCCTTGGCAATCTTTTGCAGCTGCTTGTAGGCATTGTCGACCTCGTTCTTATCACCGCGAAGGTTGATCACGTCGCTCTTTTTGTTAGCCTCGGGCAGGGAGAAGACGACCGAGGGGTAGGTGTTGCGGAGCTTTTGGATCTCGCCTCCCTTCTGGCCGATGATCAACTTGTGGAAGCGCTGCTCGATGATGATGTCGCGGGACTTCTCGTTCTCGATCTTGGAGACGATCTGGCGAATTTCGGACACGGCCTTTTGCACGCCGGCCTTCTTGCCCTCAACGATGATCTCATCGCTGTTCGTCTTCTCGTTGGGCACCGTGATCTGCACGCCAGTCTCGTCCTTGATCTTGCCGATGAGAGCGCCACCACTAAAACAGAAAGTAAAAATCACATACACAATCGTTACCGTCCAATGACGTGACGGTGGAGGGTAGGGTGGACCTTGATCTTCTCGATGGCCATGTCCTTGGTGAGACGGGTCACCTCGCCGGAGAGCGTTTCCTGGACGGCCTTGACCTCGCCGGGCGGGCCCTCGAGGAAGATTGCGCCCGAATCGTCGAAGTCAACGTGCACCTTGTCGCGGTTGGGGAGGAGGGCAGCCAAAGTCGTGCCTTTCGGGCCAATCAGGTGCTTGTGTAGCCATGTGGGGGCAGCAACCTAAAAAAAAAAAAAACGTCAATATAAAGATAAGACAATGCGGTTTTCCTGCAAAACCAAAAATTTACCTGTGCGGTGATGACGGAAGAGGCGCGCGAGATGACGCGAGCAAGCGCATCTCCGAGCTTTGCGGGATCTCCGCGAAGGGTGATAGTGTCGCTGTTTTGATCCTCGTTCGGCACCTCGACGCTGACACCGGTTTCACGCAGAATCTCGTGGAGACCGCTGCGCTGCTGGCCGATGACGTAACGATGTTGAGCTCGGGCGACCTAAATCAAACTTTTTTTCAAACCACTTAAAAATGTTACCTCGCAAGTAACACTCTTGACGACGCGCTCCTTCTCCGAAATGATCTGCTTGAGCGTGGCGGCGACCTTGGCGACACCCTCCCGTTCTCCAGTGATGACGATCGTCTCATCGGTGGCAGCCGGGGGCGGGATGTTGATCTTGACACTGTGCGCGGCGACGAGTTGATCATGCAGCTCATTGTTGGGCCCGCGGACCCAAGGGATCAGCACCTTCGGGCAACGGATCTTCTCGACGGCGAGCTTGGCTTGTTGATCGGAGACGCGCTTGATGTGGGCGAGCGCCTTCTCGATTCCGTCGCGGGGCCCCGTAACCTTGATCGCCTTGTGGGCGTCATCACGACCCGGGATCTAAATAAATGTTATAAACCGCGATATAAAAACACAAAGCAAAATCTACCCAGGACAAAACGTACATGGATACGGCAGTTTGTCTCGGCCTCCAGCTGTCGCAGAGTTTCGCCTGCTTTGCCGATCAGAATGCGGTGGTGCTCCTTGGGGATCTCGATCTCCTTGGAAAGTTGGGTCTGAAGTTCGCGAACGATCTTGGCGTGCGCCTCCTCCACGTGCGGCCGGGTGCCCTTGATCATGACGGTGAGGGACCCGTCCTTGGACTCGCTGAGCTCGATTCGGGTCTGGGTGGCCTGGGCGATCTGCTGGCAGCGCTTCTGTTCCTCATTTCCGAATTGTTTCATCGACTTGGAGGCACGCTGGTCCGGGGTGAGGGTGTAGACCTGAAGCATACAAAATGAAATTTTCTCAGCATTGCGACCACCTCATATTTCGCAAAATATTACCTGGGACACGGTAGTAGAACGAACAGCGGCACGAGGCTGACCCCAGGCGCCAGCTGCTGGCTTGCCCTGCGTAGCGGCGGGTAGTCCGGGGAATTCGGTCGTGTAGTCCATCTGGAGCACATTCTCGTCGTTGCCGTTCACCTCGCCGTGCTTTCCATTTTGGTGAATTCCGGGTCCGTGGTCCATTCTCGTAGCAATCGGTGGGCTATTCCTAGAAAATCGAAGTTAGAATTCCCAACATAAAACATACCGTTCCGTGGGCTGGGTCGGCGATCCGGGAAGGAGAGGGCTCCAAGTGGGATGGTCTCCACACTAACAGTCCTGCAATGGCGCTGATAAGGAAGAGAGGCAAAGCATTTGGAAAATTGGGCGCTACTTCAGTTTGCTGGCCCCACTTATATATGGCCAAAACCTCATTTTTCTGGTTCAGTTTTTTGCGCTGATTACGGAAAACACTATCCCAGCCCACGAAAATGAAATCGTAGTTCGCGAGGAGAAAACACCCGATTTTCGATTTTCTGGTTTGAGTTTACAAAGGGTCAACCCGGTGTTTTGATGCGGGAGGCCTATAAAACCGTGGAAAAGCTTTTTCCAGCCAGGCTGGTGATTGCATCCACTTTTTTCCTAAAAATAAGGCTTCGTGCCACCCAGGGCCTAGTCGCTCGGATGGGTGCGAGCTCGTACAGGATTTCGAAATCAGGGCGCCCGAGGCGCGCAGAAGCGGCCAGAGCGCCCCGATTTCGAAAGAATGCGACGGCAGCCCATCCGAAGCAAAGGCCCGCCTTAACCTGACAATGCTACTGGCTGACTTTATTCATGATAAACCCGTTTTTGGCCATTATTTAATTAAAAAACCACAAAAAGGCTCGCTTTTACGCGACCGCCGTAAAATGGAATTTTCCCGACTTTCCAATTAGATTGTTTTTGCTAATCGCATTTTCGTGGGCTGGGATAGTGTTTTCCGTAATCAGCGCAAAAAACTGAACCAGAAAAATGAGGTTTTGGCCATATATAAGTGGGGCCAGCAAACTGAAGTAGCGCCTCGGGCGTGGAGGAATTAGAAGTGCACTCCCCGCGGCGAACTGCAATGAGTGCTAGCCTCCGGTAGCTGGGAACAGATGACCCGCAGATAAATCGATCAGTTTTGAAGGTCAAGAACCCGTTATTAATGCCTTTTCAACAATTAAACACACTCTCCTTACCCCAGTTAGTTTCAAAAAAATAAAATGCAAAACAGCGCCAGCAATCCATTTTTCAAACTAAAAGAAGGCGATCGGACTAAACGCCGGAGGTCAATCTACGACTTCGCTAACGATTGATGGGAAGGCCACAGGTCCTGCGCGGGTCGAGGTCACGGTCAGCCCGTCGAGAGCAAACGAGAGAACCCCGGCGCAAATAGGGGCTCGCCCCGGGGCGGCGACGTGAAACTAGGTCCCCAAACAACCCAGTTCTCCTTCCCGCTTCACCACCCCCAAAGCTTTGGATAAGTAAGCGAAAATAAGGGGCTAGTAGGGGGGGCAGCCTCCGATACGGCTCGGCTATAAAAACAAACGGGTTCAACAAGCATCTTGTTGACCTATTTTTTAGTGTAAAAGGCTGGGAAACATTCCAAAAAGCATGGAGATGGGATGTGGGTGCTAGGAGACGAGAGGGGAAATGGAGCATTTATTCGCCTATTGCCCGCCGACAACTATTTTTGGGCACCAGGTGTTGGGTGAGCGGGGGGGTCCGTTTTGGGTGTCGGGTCGGGCGAAGGGCTAATCCCTATTTTGCCAGCCACTCTGACATTACCCAGTGACGGACAGGACAAATCGAGTAGCAGCAAACTGTAATGATACCGTAAAGCCACCGATACCAATGCCCTTTTGCAGCAACTACATCAAAGATTTTGCAGAGAGGCGATATTGGGAAGTTAGAAACAACTCGCATTTGCTCAAGAAGCTGCCAGAGGTCTCCGAAACGCCCAAAAAGGTTCACAGAGTTATAAAACGGAATCCTAAATTTTGAAAATTCCGGGCTTCTGCCCAATCCCGTTGATTGCGGGCAGAGAAAGGGGCCGATAAAGGGGTAGGGGAATCGGGGCGCCCGGCCGCCGGCCACGAAAATGCCCTTGGTTCGATTGGACTGCGGGTGGACAGGCCGCGGGGAACGCGTGGCAAGTCAAGATCTCTACAATACCTTCACCGGGGAGACGCAGACTGCCCCACGGGGAACGCACAAGGGGCGGGTGTAGGGAGGACGCGACCGGGATTCGGGTCAACAGGCCGGGCGGTGTTCGAACCGGCTCAACGAGAGGCTGCTCGACGTCCAAAAAAAAAGAGCCACGAAAGATGTTATCAGGGCTATGGATATTCTCCGCATACGCACTAGAAATACCCATTCCAAATTGGGCCAATCGCAGTCAAAAGATTTCAAGATTTTGAAGGCAGCGAGCCAAATCGGGAAAGGAGAAGCCAGTTGCGCTTATTTATGAAGTATAACTATAATCAATAAATATATAATTATGGAAAAGAAAAACGATAAATTGCTGAAGCAAACTCAAGATTTTGCGCGAAATTCGAAAACCACAAAAAAAACCACAAAAAAATTTCCGAATTCGGCGGCCCCGAAATGCAACAAACCGTAATATGGAATGGTGCGGAATGGCATTCGAGTATACTGTAGATTTTGTACAATGTACAAATTTGTACAAATTTATTATGCATTTAATATTATCGATCGATACTTTACTTTTTTGCTTTCCCAAAACTGACTTTTGCGTTTTAAATTTTTTATGATTATTTTTTCAGGTATGGCCGTGAAGCGGAACCCAGATTTTGGCCTCGACGATCTCTCGTCAGATTTTGACCCGACTGAAAGCGCTGAAAGATCTGGTAAGCTTTTTAAAGGTTTCCAACCTAGTTTTTTTCGGCAAGAAACGGAGAGGCGATTTTTTCGAAAAGGAGCGCCCCTACGAGGAGCCGAAGCCGCTACCTAAGGAGGGGAAGAGATGGTTTCAGGATGAACACGGCCGGCAATTTCGGTACTTTTGCCTATTCTGCAAATCGGATTTTTGTTTAGTCAACTCTCTCGGCTTGCGATGCTCGACGCGTACCAGCGGCACAAGGAAATCATTAATTTGTACTACCTCTATCACCCTGGCGCAAATCGGCACCTCTTTGAACGAGATACGACAAGAGATCGGACGGATTATGATGTTTTAAAGGTATTTTACTTGCAATTACGCCCATCTTGCTTCTAGGACAATCACAAATTTCTCTGGAATGCCGAAGACGAAGCACAAACGTCAAAGGACTGGGAAAAGCGCTTGGCGAAGAGGTATTATGACAAGCTCTTCAAAGGTATGTCTTTCTGCATTGAATTTTATATGGCTCATTTTCTAGAATACTGCATTGTGGATCTCTCCCAGTATAAGCACGGCAAGATTGGGATGCGATGGCGGACGGAGCCCGAGGTTTTTAGTTTTTTTTTTCGAATCTAGATTTCTGTTTTAGGTGAAAGAGGGGAAGGGACAATTCAAATGTGGCTCGCGGAAATGTGAACATTTTGATTCGTTGACGAGCTGGGAGGTTAGCAATTTCTAAGCCAATTTTATTTCTTTTTTTAGGTGAATTTCAAATACGTGGAGGATGGGCAACGGAAAGATGCGCTGGTGAAAGTGCGATTGTGCCCCGAGTGCTCGGATAAGCTGAATTATGTGAGCAAAAAGAAAAAGGTGGTGATATTTTGGAAAGGATTTGTAATCCCTGATTTAGGTGGAGAAAACGAATCGATTGGATCGATGGCGAGCCGGCAGCAAGTCGAAAAAATCCGATCCGAGCCCAAAACGAGAGCCCACTGAAGGAGAAGGAGAAGCGTCAAGCGAATCGGCCGGCAGCTCATCGGCGCAAGCGAAGACAGCCGGCGAAATCTGGTCAGCGCCTCAGCAAGCAGAAACCGAAAGAACCGTCGAGCACGAGATCGACGACTTTCTCAACGATATTTTTGATTAACGCGTTCGGGTGTATAAACTTTTTTTGGATAAGCTTTTATTGGCAGGAAAACAACGACTAGTCGACTAACTATTTACCCAGAAATGGATCACCGAGGTACCGGTATAGGTCGAGGATGAGATCACAACACATTGAGGCAATAAGAATGGCAGAAAACTATGAAAAAAAACAATTATACGCTAATTCCGCAAAACGTGAGCTCGCTGCCGAGTTTGCCCTCTCTTTTGCTGAGGTAGACGCGGTAGAGGAGCCTGAAATTCTTGTTATTATCTTTTAGGTGAATTCACTAGCTTGATTTAGGTTAATCACAGAAGTTTATTTTACCTGGGTATTAGAGCAGTGACGACCGTCAGCAATTCGACAATGTAGAAGCTGGCTTGTGCTAAAAAATTTGTTGAGAAATTCCCCAATGATCACTGCTAGCCGTCCTTTTCGGAACTTACTCATCGACCGGAACGAGACGAGAATCGGCGGCCCGTAAAGCCCACTCCATGGGCCGCATAGCGCATGGTAGGCAAGGAAGAAGCCGAAATGGAGGACCGTGAAGAAGAGGAAAATCGACCAAATTGGCCAGGTCTAAAAAAGCGAAAGATTTTGTAGCTTTTCGTGACTTCATACCCAACATCGCACTTCTAACGCCAAGTGGAACGTGTTGCACAAAAACATGGAGGTGGCCAGGATGAAGCCGAACTCCCAGAGGCCGACGTTCGCGCCGTAGGCCCACTAGAAATGTTTTTCTTTACAACACCAATTTGTTTAAACGATAGGCTAATAATATGTGGTTTTAAGGACCTATAGAAACAAAAATCTTGAAGATTTCTTGCTTTTTCAGATTTTTCGGAAGACTTACGTTATGCGCAATGTAGTAGCAAACGGCGCCCTGATATAAAGCATCGCCAATGTTGAAGAAGAAGAGTTTCCACGAGTAGCACCGCCCTTCCATGGTTTTTCTGAAAGTTTTATGTTTAAAAGACAAAAAAACTGAGACTTTGAAGGTTGCAGGCTTTAAGAATGAGGCGCAATGTTAAAAATTCATATTATTTGGCCTAGGAATTAATTCAGAAATGTTTGATTTCATTTGACGACCTGTAGACTTAAAAAATGGCGGGTAAAGCGTATTTTTGAGTTGTAAAATTATTTTTAAAGTTTTTAGCTGATTTTTTACTTACCGATACGAAGATGGGCGCTCCATAAGTGATTTTCCCTCGTTGCACTGGTCGTAGATGCCGTAGATGATCGGTTGAACGCTGGAAAATTAAGGATGTAACCAGTTTGCAAGAATTTACTTTATTAAAAAGACATCTCTACATACCTAGTGAATATAATTGAGTACAACATTGAATATATTGGGTCCATAGGGCTCTCGCCGGAGAAAAGCGAGTAGAATTGGCAGAAGAAGATGATGAACACGAGCAGCTGCAAAGGAAGAACTTACTTTTTAAAACCCCGAAAACTTACAGCGTTTTTGTATAGAAAATAAAGGTAAGTATTCGCGATTCGGTCGTAGTTCCAGTGGCCGTGGATCAGCAGCAAGCGTTCGAGGAAGCGGAAGCGCGCGATCGCAAAGTCTGACGCCATCACCGCCTGGAAAGTCAAATATTATTGTCAGCCACATTTTTAGGCATTTTGGTTCGAGATACTTTGTAAAATCGTATTTATTAAAGAATTTTGGTTCTAGATACCTTAGAAAGCAATTTTTGAGATTTTACCTGCATTCCCTCGTTTCCGCTGACCCCAACGCCGACATGGGCCGCCTGGATCATCGGGACGTCGTTGGCGCCGTCGCCTAGAGATTCAGAAATTGGAATCTCTTTCGCTCTGTCGCTCGCTCTCACTTTCTCTCTCTCTCTCTCTCTCTCTCTCTTTCTCTCTCTCTCACCTATAGCCAGCACTCTCCCCTTGAATTTCCGCTTCACACATCCGACCACCTCGCTTTTCTCGGCCGGCGTCATTCGGTAGCAAAGCACAGAGGCACTCCTGAAAATCAGGTTCCTACAACGAGCCCCAGCTACCGTACCTCTTCACGATATCCAGCAGCTTTTCATCACCATCTTTTAGCATTTTCAGTGCTTCCGGGGCGAGCTTGATGTTGCATCTGAAAGTAAGTATGCATCCGGAATTTTTTGGTTTTCTCAAAGGGCCTCGGCTAGCCTGCCCCTTCCATTCCCAAATGATCTCTGCTAGCCTGCCCCTTCCATTCCCAAATGATCTCTGCTAGCCTGCCCCTTCCATTCCCAAATGATCTCTGCTAGCCTGCCCCTTCCATTCCCAAATGATCTCTGCTAGCCTGCCCCTTCCATTCCCAAATGATCTCTGCTAGCCTGCCCCTTCCATTCCCAAATGATCTCTGCTAGCCTGCCCCTTCCATTCCCAAATGATCTCTGCTAGCCTGCCCCTTCCATTCCCAAATGATCTCTGCTAGCCTGCCCCTTCCATTCCCAAATGATCTCTGCTAGCCGGCCCCTTCCATTCCCAAATGATCTCTGCTAGCCTGCCCCTTCCATTCCCAAATGATCTCTGCTAGCCTGCCCCTTCCATTCCCAAATGATCTCTGCTAGCCTGCCCCTTCCATTCCCAAATGATCTCTGCTAGCCGGCCCCTTCCATTCCCAAATGATCTCTGCTAGCCTGCCCCTTCCATTCCCAAATGATCTCTGCTAGCCTGCCCCTTCCATTCCCAAATGATCTCTGCTAGCCTGCCCCTTCCATTCCCAAATGATCTCTGCTAGCCTGCCCTTCCATTCCCAAATGATCTCTGCTAGCCTGCCCCTTCCATTCCCAAATGATCTCTGCTAGCCTGCCCCTTCCATTCCCAAATGATCTCTGCTAGCCTGCCCCTTCCATTCCCAAATGATCTCTGCTAGCCTGCCCCTTTCATTCCCAAATGATCTTTGCTAGTTTGCCCTCCCACTCACCTGCCCAATCCAACAATCTCGGCCAATCCCTCCTGTGTAGATACAGACACTTCCGGGTATCGTGAGTCGAATAAGCCGCAGGCTCGAGCTGAAAATTATAGTTTGTAGCCTGTAGCTGAACATTTTGAAATTGACGTTCAGGGTTCTACAACTTCATCTCCGAAATTGGGGCAGACTAGCAGATATTCTTGTGGACCTACCAATGTTCTCGGCGGTCTCCAGCTTGTCCCCGGTCAGCAGCCACACCTGCAGGCCGGCTTCTCGAAGTGAGGTGATCGTGTCGGAGACCCCTTCCTGAAAGAGTTAAGCTAGAGAAAGGGAGAGAGAAAGATAGAGAGAGAGACAGAGAGAGAGAGAGTCAGAGAGATTTACCTGTAGTTTGTCCTCCACACCCGTCACCCCCAAAAATTGCAAGTTCGACTCGAGCTCGTCGGCCTTCTCGGCCATCAACTTGTCGCGATCGTCGGCGTTCAGGGTTTCGAGCTGAAAAGTAGGTTTATAGGGGCCAAACGCCGAAACTATTTCCGGTCGAGATGCCTGGCTTCAAAACTCACAAACTCGTACTGCTCGGCAAAGTGGTGATACTCTTCCCACGTCATCTTTTTCATCCCGTACGCAAGGGTACTGTAAACGTTGGTTTTTATGCTACGAATTTCCTACCGTAATCCCTTTCCGGCGTAGTGGCCGAGGAGGACGCCAGCTCGTTCGACGGAGATTCTGGAGGAGGCGATGGCCGAGGTGGCTATACTTTCTGAAAGGAATGGTGATGAGGCGTAGGGTTGGGCTTAGGCTTCGCTTAGGCTTCGCTTAGGCTTCGCTTAGGCTTCGCTTAGGCTTCGCTTAGGCTTGGGCTTAGGCTTAGGCTGAGATCAAACCTGTATCCGATTCCGCGTCCGCTTCCGGCTCCTTGGCTAGTCTGCTCAGAATCGCAGTATCAGCTCCCTAAAATTGTTTTTAGCTGGATCGGTCTCTTTCCTCCAGTATCTCTGCTAGCCTGCCCTACCTTGGTATACAGGATCGGTCCCGCTTGGCCTTTGACGATGATTGACATGCGTTTCCTGTCGGCGTCAAAGGGAAGGATGCGGAGTACTTCAACTCTGAAAGGAGTATGAGCGAGAGATCAAAGAGAGAGAGAGAGAGAGAGATAGAAAGAGAGAGACAGCGAGAGCTTTAACTACCTCTGCTTCTTCGAGTCTGGTAACTGCAACGTCACGTGCGTAGCTCCCCTCTCCTCGAGCACAAATCCGTACTGAGCGGCACCCTATAGTGGCAGGCTAACAGAGATCCTTAGGAAAACCCACCTCAACAAGCGCCAACTCATCTGGACTTTCCGCTTCGTAGCGGCTCTCTTTCTTCTTGTTCTTGGGCTCCTTCCTTTTGTGCTTGCGCTTCCGGATTGACGAGCCGGGGGTGGAGATTCTGGGTTACGATATATTGGTCAGACATTCGCGCTTACATGCTGCTGATGCGCGGCAAGAAGTTCTTGATGCCGGAGGAGATGCGGTGGGAGAAGGTGGAGACCCGAGAGAGGCGTTGGCCCGGCTGTAGTTCGAATGTTTTAGGTTAGGTCTAAGCCTGCGCCTGCGCCTGCGCCTAAGCCTAAGCCTAAGCTTAAGCCTAAGCCACAGCCTAAGCCTAAGCCAAGCCTAAGCTTAAGCCTAAGCTCAAGCCTAAGCCTAAGTATCTACTAAATAAATACTCTAAATACCTTCTCCTCGTCAGAATCCACCTCGTCCTCCTCGTCTCCTGAGGTAATGGCATCCAGTGTAGAGTCGGAAGTCGCGGTCCTGGCCGCCGCGGCTTCGGCTTTTGCTCGTACACTGGAAAATTAGGAATTTCTCGCTCGCTCTTTCTCTCTCTCTCTCTCTCTCTCTCTCTCTCTCTCTCTCTCTCGCTCACTCTCTTCTCTCCACTCCCCGTCTCTCTCCCTCGATCTCTCCCTCGACCACTCCCCCCCCCCCCCCTCTCTCTCTCTCTCTCTCTCTCTCTCTCTCTCTCTCTCTTTCCCTCTCTCTCGCTCACCTCTCATCATGAAAGCGGATCGCGCGCTCCTTATGAATCCTGAATTTTTCCTGCTTTTCCTGGAACTCGGCCTCGGTCACGGTATAGAATGCCGAGTTGTCGATGGTGTAGACGCCATCTTCATATCGGCCGACCTAGAGTAGAAGCTACAAGGCGGTAATTTGAGAGTCCAGATTGTGACGTAGCCTACAAACCCTCGGCTACAAACTCTAGCATCTCGGCTACAAACTACAAATCCTGCTCGTAACTCACGTCCAACATATCCTTATGCTGCCTGTTGACGACAACGGTGTTGCACAAGGCAAGATTAGTGAAGAAATGCCTGGAAAACGTGTAATAAAAGAGGTTCCACAAGGATATCTGCTAGCTTTCTTAGGTGACACGATGCTCCCCAAATGGTCTCTGCTAGCATGCCCGGTTGGACAACTTTTCACTAATGATCTCTGCTAGCTGGCTCTCCGAAACCAACCGCATATGCTCATCCATTCGCCATGTCGACAAGACGCGTAATCGCAGCTCATCGGTGGGGTGTAGGCCAGAGGAGGGGGCGCGGTGCTAAAAAGTGGATTTTTCTGGAACTGTAGCCAAATTAAAGGGACTTGGAAGGCAGGAAATGTTCCTTAAATATTGCAAAAATTTTGCAAAGCACTCCAACTTACGTGCGCATGTATCCCGGCCGGCATACCGTAGTCAAAGTGGTCGAAGGCGCACCTGAAAATGACGAGGATAGGGAGAGAGAGTGAGAGAGACAGAGCAAGAGAGCGAGAGAGATAGAGAGAGAGCCCCACCTCCTAAACAACATCACGTTCTCCGTGACCGTCCCGGTCTTGTCGCTGAGGACGTGGGTGATCTGCCCGAGCTCCTCCGGGATCGTCAGATTTCGTACTTGCACTCGCTGGTCCTAAAACAGGAAACGGGTCTAAGAAAATTCCCAAAAAATCTCGCTAGAGAATCTCTGCTAGCCTGCCCTTTCCTAAGGAGTCTCTGCTAGTTTGCTTTTTCCTAAAGAATCTCTGCTAGCCCCCTGCACCTCCAAACCCAAGTTTTCTACCTTTCCATCATAATACAAATGCACATCTTGTTGCATCAGGAAAACCAGGCCCAGCTTGATCAGCTCGACGGTGATGTAGAGTGAGAGGGGGACCATCACCTGAAATTACACCGTCGTCAGGCACAAGCCTAAGTCCAAGCCTAAGCCTAAGCTTAAGCCTAACAAGGGAACCTCACGGAGACATGGTGGAATTTCGGAAAACGCTCGCGGCTACCCCTATGTAATCGACCATTGCGATCACGATGCGCTTGTCAGATTTTTCTAAATAGACCTGTGGACAGAGATACAGCACTTCCGGAAAATGATGATTTACATGCAAAAAATTTGCATTCAAGGATGGTTTATGAGGCTCTCCCATCACTATGGAATCACAAGTTGAATGGCCGAGTGGCAAGCGACTCGCTTGGTAGGATTCTCACGAGGGTTCGAATCCGCTCACGATTTTTTGTTTTTGTTTTTGGCCAGAGATTTTTGTACAAGTCCAGAATGTTACTAGTAATAAACCGAAATCCCTGTTGGCGTTCTTCCATCTTTAACCATTAAAGGCCAAAAAAATTCGAAAAATTAAAATCAGATCTGCCGGCTGGAGTCACCCACACCTGACCTGACCATCTGCAAAAAAATCAAAAATCAATTTACAAGAATAATTTTCTGTCCACGTAACGTCGACAACTGTCTTAAAATTAAGAAGTACTTTAGCACGTACCAGCACAAAAACCTCTGGCCAAAAACCAAAAACAAAAAAATCGTGAGCGGATTCGAACCCTCGTTAGAATCCTACCCAGCTAGTCGCTTGCCACTCGGCCATTCAACTTGTGATTCCATAGTGATGGGAGAGCCTCATAAACCATCCTTGAATGCAAATTTTTTGCATGTAAATCATCATTTTCCGGAAGTGCTGTATCTCTGTCCACAGGTCTATTTAGAAAAATCTGACAAGCGCATCGTGATCGCAATGGTCGATTACATAGGGGTAGCCGCGAGCGTTTTCCGAAATTCCACCATGTCTCCGTGAGGTTCCCTTGTAAGCCTAAGCCCTAGTCTAAGACTAGGCCTAAGCATAAGCCTAAGCCTAAGCCTAAGCCTAAGCCCAACCTGATAGTTGATGATGAACGTGCCGATGCTGGTCAACCCATCCAGCCACCACTTTTTGTCCTGGATAACCTAAAAACACCAATTTTTTTTTGCATTTTGCAGCTTTTACCTGAAATGGCGAGGTGACATTCTGGTGGTCGACATTTGCCGCATTAATGGCTGCACCCATCGAGCCGACCATACCTGAAAACCAAGAATTTCTGCTGGCTTGCCAACCCTCTCACTCTCTCGCGCCATCTCTCTCTCTCTCTTTCGCTCTCTCTCTCTCTCTCTCTTTCTCTCTCTCGCTTTGTCTCTCTCTGACTTGCTATCTCATTTTCTCGCTCTAACTTACACATGGCGATCAAGATCAGGAAGCAGAAGAGGATGAACTTGTTTGTGAGGAGCTCGATTTGGGAGCGTTTTGCTTTGGGCCGCCCATTGTTCAACATCACCTTGGTGTCGCCACCTGAAATGAAAACGGATAAGCCTAAGCCAAGCCTAAGCCTAAGCCAAGCCTAAGCCTAAGCTAAGCCTAAGCCCAAGCCTAAGCCTAAGTTTAAGCTGAAGCCTAAGCTGAAGCCTTACACTTTGATCCTTACCAGCATACAGTACGATCCCCTCGACAAATGTTGTATTCCGGAGTCGACACCCTCGCCACAGCATGTGTTCTTTGGCTGAAAACGGAATTTTTGCTTTTGAAGGCTAGCAGAGTTTCTTGAGGAATGGAGGCAAACCAGCCGAGATCATTGAGGAATGCATAAAAGACCTACTAAAATTGTCCTTGTCGCCCTTGGCCGACTCGACGAAGCCGTACATCTCCTGGAGGCTCTTGGAGGGATGCATACAGCGATGTTCAACCGGTAGCTTAGGCGCGATCTCGTCAAAATTGGCGTTCGGGTCCTGGAATTGAGAGGGGTGGCACAGGGAACTTTGGGGAAATGGTAATATGGCAAATAAATTTAAGGAGAAAGCTCTAGTCGGTTGCCGACAAGCTAGCAGAGATTCTTTAGGAAACCCGGCAAGCTAGCAGAAATCCTTTGGTCGCTCACCTCTGACAAATGCACGATGCTTTTCGGGACGTTCTTCTGCTTCAGCGACGTCTCCCCGTCCAAATTTGATGTTTCGATGAAGCAAGTGCCCTGAAAATGCCTGAAATTACAGGAGAGGGTACTCCAAAAAGGCTTGCTAAGCTTAAGCGAAGTTGTAGCTGAGCTTAAGCCGATTTAAGCCCTGAGCCTAGGCATAAGCTGAAGTCTACTGAGGACAGTTTAAGCTTAAGCCTAAGCCAAGCCAAATCCTAAGCCGAAGCCTGATATAAGCCTATGCCTAAGCTTAGCCTAAGTCTAGCCTATGCCTATGCTCAAGCCTAAGCTAAAGCCGAAACCTAGGCCAATGCCTAAGCCTACGCCTACGCCTAAGTCTAAGCCTAAGCCTAAGCCTAAGCCTAAGCCTAACTAAGCTAAGCCTAAGCCTAAGCCTACGCCAAGCCTGATCATATAGTATAGTACCGTAGCTTCAGAAGACCGTAGCAGCAAAATATCGGCCGGGAACGGCTCCATATTCGAAATGTGCACGTAGTCGCCGACGAGAATGTGCTGCCACTGCATCCGGCGAAACTGTAGATGCACACTGGAAAGGAGCGGAAGTTAAAGGGGTTCTCTAGGCAGCGATTTTCATTCCTAAAAGCTCTCTGCTAGCCTGCTACCCGGCTATCCCAAGCAAAAACTCACTGATCCCAGACCAAACACGTCGACTCGTTGATTTTCTTGTCGAGGCGGTAGCGGCGTAGATCTTCGAAAATGTCCTAAATTTCATTGCTAGAGTTCAAAAAAAACACAAACGGAATGGAAAAGGTCCAAAAAATTGTTTTTACCTTTATCGCGGTAGCGACGAGAATGCAAGCCACCGGAATGATGCCGAGGAAACGGTTGAAGGCGGCAAAGATTTTGAAGGCGTTCAGGACTGAAAAGGGCGGCGGGTTAGCAGAGATTCTTGTGGAAAAGCCGTTTTTTTGCCTGTTCCGAGACTTTAAAACAGCTTGGAAGAGCCAAATTCCACCCCTACCATCGATTAGGTGTCGAGAAAAACGCGCCAAAACACGGAGTTGAGTCCCTATTTTCTGAACGCCTAAGCCTAACCTTAAGCCTAAACCTAAGGCTGAGCCAAAGCTAGGCCTGTGCCTAAGTGTAAGCCAAAGCTAAGCTTAACGTTCGCCGAAGCCGAAGCCTAAGCCTAAACTTGGGCCGAAACCCAAGCGGAGCTTAAGCCAAGACGAAGCCAAGGCCTAAACATAAGCCTCAGCCTCAGCCTAAGCTTAAGCCTAAGCCTAAGCCTAAGCCTATGTCTAAGCCTAAGCCTAAGCCTAAGCCTAAGCCTACGCCTAAGCCTAAGCCTAAGCCTAAGCCTAAGCCTAAGCCTAAGCCTAAGCCTAAGCCTAAGCCTAAGCCTAAGCCTAAGCCTAACCTAAGCCTAAGCCTAAGTCTAAGCCTAAGCCTAACCTAAGACTAAGACTAAGCCTAAGCATAAGCCTAACCTAAGCCTAACCTAAGCCTAAGCATAAGCCTAAGCCTAAGCCTAACCTAAGCCTAAGCCTAAGTCTAAGCCGAAGCCTAAGCCTCCTGAACTTCATATACAAAAACCACACTTACAAATGATAACAATGAAGAACCAGTTGGCCCATCGGTGGAACTGCTCCCAGAGGTTTTTGATCAAGAACGTGTACACGGTGTATTTCGTAGTCGAGATTCGATTGTTGGGGTATTGGTCGAAGTTGGGGCAGGCGTATCGGTGAGGGGATGGGTGCACGGAGTTGGGTTGCACCTGGCGGAGACTGCTGAAACTTGAAATTGGGGAATTCCTAAAGAATCTCTGCTAGCTAGCCTTCCTTTTTGGAGCGGGTGCGAGGGTAAGATAGTGAGATAGAGTTAGAGAGAGAGAGAGAGAGAGAGAGAAGGGGAGGGAGCGAGATAGAGAGAGGGAGCCAGAGAGAGAGAGGGGGAGAGAGACGTACTCGGTCTCCAGCTGCTGCTCCCGCTGGAAGAAGGGCAGCGGGTTGAGGGTGGTGGTCAGCGTCTGGGCTACCGGTGGCCGTGCTGGAAAGGTTTCGGATTAAACCCGAATCCTCGAGAATCCCGTCAAAACCCTCTGCTAGCCTGCCCTTTCCTAAAGAATTTCTGCTAGCCTGCTTGAGGGTTCCCTTAAACCTTGAAAAACGCACCTGGCACCCATAGGGATGACGATTTGTGATGGTGGGAGGGCATCCCATTGGGCAATCGGGGACGCCTCAAGCGATCGGAAATGTCTCTGAAAACGAGAGATTAGTGAGAGAGAGAGAGAGAGAGAGGGTTAGAGAGAGCGAGAGATAGATGGAGCGGGAGAACGACACGAGAGAAAGAGAGGGAGAGAGAGAGCGAGAGAAAGCGAGATAGCGAGCGAGAGAGAGGCGAGAGATAAATACACGCGTTTTTCCTACAATAACCTCTGCTAGCCTGCCCGCTAGACTAGAGAGAGAGAGAGAGAGAGAGAGAGAGAGAGAAAGAGAGAAAAGCACAGCGAAAGCAAGCAAGTATCTAAATTTAGCCGCCACAACGAATCCGCCGAGTTGACCCCGGTTTCGAGTAGACGACCAAAAAGTTTGCACGTTCTGCGGGGTGAATCAATGTGCCAATGCCAAGGCGGGCCGAGGAAAGTGATTCAGACGCGCCCAACAAAGCCCGGGCAACCAGCCGGTGCTCTGCACCTTTGGCGATAAGCGTTCGACGTGCCCAGGAAAGGGCCGATCTGACGTCTTCCAACGACCAAACGAACCCGTTTCAAGGGGCTGAGAAGCGTGAGAATCGACTCCTGCGTCGGCTAGGACTCGACAGCTACGTGACAGGGGTTACTTTAAATCATCGTCCAAATTCATAATGTGGAACTTCAGAATCTCGAAACGCAAAATGCCGAAATTTTGAAATAGGGGAAATTCATAATGCCGAAATTTCCGAACGTCGATTTTTCATAATGTCGAAGTGCAGAATGTCGAAATTCAGAACGTCGACCTTCATGATGTCGGCATTTTTATGATGTGGAAACTTACATCAGGATTTGCCGGAAGGCCCCTAATCTCGAGCAAAAAAATGTCGACATATTGAAATAGCAACATTCTGAAATATCGATTTTGAAATTTCCACATTCTGGAATTTCGAGATCCTGGAATTTAGACATCACATTCTCTCTCGCTCTCACTCTCGCTCTCTATCTCTCTCTATTTTTATCTCTCTCACACTCTCTCACTCTCTCTCCCTCTCTATCTTGCTCTCTCTATTTCGCTCCCTCGCTCGCTGTTCTCATACGTCTGATGCTAGCCCTATTTCGGCGCCGAGTTTCCAAAAATTGCACAATTCAACATAGTCCGGCTTCGTCGTTAGTTCAATCCGTACTTGTGCGAAACGGCCATTTCCACGCGTCCATAGGTGCGTCACGGACTCGGCGTTTGCCGCGTTCTATAGCGCTTGCAAATATTTGAGGGAGAGAGGGAGGGAGGGGGTGGGATTCGTTCTATCGCCTCTATCAATCGTGGCTCCGGTTTTTATGCAGATGATTTATGAGGCCAAAAAATTCGCCAAAAATAGGTGTTGGATGCAAATTTTGAAAATGTTGCGAGAGAAGGAAGCGAGAGAGAGAGAGAGAGAGAGAGAGAGGGGAGGGAGAGAGGGGGAGAGAGCGAGAGAGCGAGAGAGACATGGCAAGAGAAAGAGTTAGCTAGTGTGAGAGAGAGAGATCAGAGAGAGCCACATAGATATTCGAATAAATTGCGCAGCGCAGTTGTTGTACTTTTGCATTATCGGGGGATCAATAAATCTTATAAATAATAAAGGTTTTTAATAAAATAGAAAAGAGTTTTCACTATTTTTTTTTTGCAAAGTGCAAAAATGCAAAAATTTACGATTTTCGAACAAAATGGCCGATTTTCGACCAAAATTTCAAATTCTTTTGCGTTTTTCCATAGTATTGCACTTTAATATAACTAAACTTTACAAAAAAACACGATTAAATTAATTACTATTACGTTATTAAGCATTTCTAGACCCAGCAAAAAGTAACTAAAAACTAAGAAAAATACGGTAACTTAAAAAATGCACGAAAAAGGGTAAAAGATGAGGAGCCGACAGGAAATCGGCAAAATGGCCGCCAAAATCAACCGAAAAGAAGACACCGGGCGCAATTTTTTGATCAAAAGTGCACGCCGACTTTCCGGACGGCGAAAACAAATTGGGCCCGTGCCGATGGCGCATGGCATGAAGCCGTCAAAACACCCCCACAGCGCGCGTGCATATTTTTGTGTAGCCCCCCAAGGTGGGGAAAGCACCCGCACCACCCTTCCGCTACATTACTATGGAAACGTAGCCGGGAACTGGCCGTGGTCTCCGTTTTTCTGATCCAAAATTGGGTCCGACGGCGGGTTGAAATCGGCAGACAAAACAATTTGTCTGGGGTGGTTTTTAAAGGGACTAGGAAGCGCGAAAATTGACTTACATAATGCCGATTTTCATAATCCCGATTTTCACGATCTCGATTATTATAATACCGACCAGGGTTGAAAAGCCGCTTCCCGACTTTTCAACCCTGGCCCCGTCTGAGCCCATGATATCCTGCACATTGGATAATTCGGCCATTTTTCGATGAGAAATAATGAAAAATGCACCCTCTTCGCCGTTATATAGGTTGCCGTCACTTCCGGTCTATGCTAATTAATGCCTAACAAAGAGGCTCCCTGATTTTTTAACAAAAATTGATTTTTAATGTCGAAAATAGCATAATTTGCAAAATCTATATGCGTGCAGTCATCTCGGCTTCATTACGCACCTAATGACGTATCATACGTAGCCTAATACCCTTCCCCTTTGAGATATCCTCCGGACACCCTGACGGAAGTTGCATGCAAATGCACACACACACACACACACACACACACACACACACAAACACTGTTTTTTTATATATATATAGTAGGATTTTAGATACGCGGATTCCTCAATGGCCGTTACAATAATGCCAATTTGGACAGAATGCGGTTTTTCATAATACCGATTTCACAAATGCCGATCTTCACATTCTGTAGAATCGGCATCACGGGTCCGTTTTCTCTCTTTTTCTCGCTCTCTCTCTCTACATTTCGCTCTTCTCTCTCGCTATATCTCTCCCTCACTCTCACTCTGGCTCTCTTCTATCCTTCTTTCCCTTTCCCTCGCCAACCTTGCGAGATAGCCTATAATCAGAGAGAGCCAGCAGGAGTGAGAGAGAGAGAGAGAGAGAGAAAGAGTGAGCGAGATATATAGCGAGAGTGAGCGACAGAGGCAGAGTAAGAGAGAAATCGCGAGAGATACAGCGTGAGAGAGAGAGTGAGAGAGAGCGAGAGAGAGATAATAGAATCTCTGATTTGTTGCGAGTATTTTATTCCCTCCCAACGTCACGAAACTTTGGGCAATCGCCTTGATAAGGCGCGATGTAAAATTCGCAGGCTAGGTTCTCCGATTTCCAGCGTTACGAAGCCGTTCAATACTGGATGGGAAACGCGTAATCAAAAATTTGATAAAATTATATGCTGAAAAAATTGAACTCCATAAGTCCAAGCAAACGAGCAAGAAGCAAAGCAAGCAAAATAATCCACATGCAATCCCGGGTAATACTGTCTCCTTCTCCTCCTTCTTTTTCCACTTCTTCTGCCGGGCCATTGAACCCGTTTCCCCCTTCCATCTGTTTGCCGAGACGTTCTTTTGTGTGCTTTGTGCCCGAGACGGCCGAAACGGCCGTGTTGTGCCGGATTCTGTTTTGTAGCGTCGAGTTCTAAACCCCCGGCGTCTGGATTCTGTAGTCGTAGCGTTACAGCAAGTGCAGGGAGTACAATATTGAAAGCGCGGAAGTCAGTGATTGCATCATGAACAGCTTTCGGAAAGGCTTAGGCTTAGGCTTGGCTTAGGCTTAGAGTTAGGCCTAGCTCTAGGCTTAGGCTTAGGTTAGCTTGGTGCAAGGCGTAGGGCCCCGCGTACGTCGGCTTTTTGGCTACAGTTTCCCTTCAGGCTTGGCTTGGATTGAAGCCAGACTTCGCGCATTCTTAGGCTTAGGCTTGGCTTATTTTTGAGGGAGTTTGGGCTGGGCTTCTAGCTAAGCAGACTCCTGAAGTAAGCCAAGCTGAGGCTTAGGCTTAGGTACAGGTATAAAACTTTATTGCCCAAAATTGATAATCGGAAGGCACAAGAAAACTCATATTTTGCTAGGTAATGTTGGGGGAAGGCCGGGGGGACACGTTTTAGTTTTTGGAGGCGAACTGAGTATGGGAAAAGGCACACAACATCATCACGAACAGGTTCAGGGGGTTTCATCGATCAGAAACATTAAAAAAAATCCAATGTAAAAATGATAAAGAAATCGAGCGATAAAATGGGAATAGTAGCTTTGAGATAGAAACGAAAGAAAGAGATAGATCAGCGACTAGAGAGTCTCTTTTGGGATAGCGCGATGAGAGAGGGGGGAGACAACCAAAATCGGTCGCAGAAAGAGATAAAGCTTGGCGAGGTGCGGGGTGGGACAGGATATACAAATTTGTGCAAAGTATGTGTAGATTATTGGTAGATGAACTCGGCGATCTGCGGCTTCAGCAGCTCGGCCTTGGCGAGGACGGCGTGGAAGAGGCCGTCGTTCGTCAGGTCGAGCGATTTGCGGACGTCGGAGAGGGAGAATTGGGCCGAGCGAGCGCCGCATTCTTTTTCGTTTGGGAGTGGCTCGCTGAAAATCAAAGTTGGATTTTTAAGGGCATGCTGATAGTTGGGTACTATAGCTTGTAGTCCTAAAGGGATAGCGACAGCTCGAAAAACCCACCTTGACGCCCGGACGGATTCGATCAGCGCCAGCGCGGAATTCTTGATGAAGAGGAGAAACTGGTTGATGAGTCCCTGGAAAGCGAGAGATAGCGAGAGAGAGAGAGAGAGAGAGAGAGAGAAAGAGAGAGAGAAGGCCTCACCTTTCTAGCCGATTCTTCAGGCGGAAGGAGCTCGAGGTGGCGAACGAGCCATCGCACGCACTCGATCGTCTTGACCGGGCTGAGCTCGAGCCGGAATTTGCTCCGGGAGGCCGGGCCGAGCTGCTCAAGGATTGACTGGATGCCGTGGAGGTCGAGCTGAATGCGCGGACTAGATAACACGATCTTAAGACCTTTGAGCGTCAGCCTAGGACTGAGCCTAAAATCTTGTGCTCACCTTGCGCTTCAGCAGTCGATGCTTTGAGTAGCTGGACGAGAGGCAGACCTTTTTCCGGTCCAAGTCTACCAGGCATAGTGGCCACTCGCAGCCAGCGCCATGGAGCACTACTTCGGGGAGTTCTTGCTGAAAATTCAGGGTTTAATAAGAAAATAGAGAGAGAGAGAGAGAGAGAGAGTGAGAGAAACCAACCCTTGGTACCGTCTGCAGCCGTACATACGGCGAGTAGGGCCCATTCTGCGAGCGCAGGCAGTTCCACCGAAATTCGGCCGGGATGAACAGCGCCAAGGTGTGGAGCATCTACAATTTCGAAACACTTTCTAGCATGCATGGAGTTAACCTACTTTTGCCACCGCCGCGGGATCATCTCCAATGACCACGCAAAAGCCCTGGCTTTGAAGCACGCCGGAAATTGCCTAAATTTGTGGGGTTCAGGACGCCAAGCCTAAGCCTAAGCCTAGCCTAAGTCTAAGCCTAAGCCTAAGCCTAAGCCTAAGCCTAAGCCTAAGCCTAAGCCTAAGCCTAAGCCTATTCCTAAGCCTAAGCCTAAACCCAAACCTATGCCTAATCACTAACCCTGGTCAACAGCTTGTTGTCGGCCAACTCGACGCCGGAGAGCAGTGTTTGGCGGACCTGAAGAACGAATTAAAAAATGTACCAGGGTTGAAAAGCCGCATCGCGACTTTTCAACCCTGGTCCCGTCCAACCCTACGATATCCCTCGCTTTGCATAATCCTTCCGCACTGTTATGTCAAAAAATGAAAATCGCTTCCTCTCCCCGATTATATAGGATACTCCCACTTCCGGCGTATGCTAATTTTTTCCTAACAAAGAGAATGTCCGATTTTTAAGGAAAAACTTAATTTTAATGTCGAAAACAATCGATTTTGCAAAATCTGATATGCGTGCAGTCATCTACAGGCCATTACGCGTCTAACGACGTATCATACGCCCCCTTCATCCCTGCCCCTCTTAAGATATCCTCCGGACACGCTGACGGAAGTTGCATGCAAAGTGTCATACACACATACACACAGACACTATTTTTTTATATATAGTAGGATATATCTACCCTCCCCCAATTTGAATTTGAAATTTGAATGCAGAATTTGGCTGAATTCCTGGACGCGGGCGGACAGACGGACATTAGAAATTTATATAAAGTAGAAGCGAAGCGGCTTTTCAACCCTGGTCCCGTCCAACCCTACGATATCCCTCGCTTTGCATAATCCTTTCGCACTTTTATGTCCAAAAAAATGAAAAACGGGTCCTCTCCCCGATTATATAGGCTACCCCCACTTCCGGCATATGCTAATTTTTTCCTAACAAAGAGAATGTCCGATTTTTAAGGAAAAACTAAATTTTAATGTCGAAAATAACCGATTTTGCAAAATCTGATATGCGTGCAGTCATCTACAGGGTGGGCAAAAAAAAAAGATCCGAGTTTGGGTCAAAATATCTCGCTTATCTTTGAGAATCGAAGGTACGTTACCATGCCAGAATGCTTAAATATGCTGGGTATGAAGATTTAACACAACTTGATTTTTTCGATTTTTGGGTACGAAACTGTACTATTGACGCTGGTTACGACCGAAAATTGTGCGTTCTTGAACGGGTGGTGGGAAAATTCTGAGTTTTCTCCTATAAATAGTTGACATTTGTAGAAAAATAATAGCAAAGTCTTAGAATTTTTTAAGCTCCAGTTCTTTTTTTACAAGCAAAACAAATTTCACTATTTTGTATCTTTTGACATTTTAATTCGCAACTCTCTTCAAATACGCTGCCCATGGCTGATTTTTTGCAGATGTTGTCGCCGAATGATAATCTTTAGCACAACACCAAATTTTACCTGATTCTATGGTATTTTAATATTGCTTGCTAAAACGTGCCCCAGAGGGATACTGTAGTTTTCGTTTTCCGCGTTTTTCTTTTTATTGTAAGCTGCGATTTCGCTTAAAATTTTATCATTGGTAAACACCAAAAAGGGTCACCTATTGGCCAAAGACCGTGGAGTTCTAGCCATATACCTTCCCAAAATATGCAAAAAACTTATTTTTGAATTTAGCCACGGAAATTTCTAAATATTTTGATGCATCGGACTAAAAACTGCTATTATTTGTTTTCCTGAAAGATCGAAACGTTTCTATGGTGAAAAGAGCGAGAAAACGGCGATTTTCTGTTTTCTACAGTAACCCGCCTGGAGCGCGTTTTAGCATGCCAAGACAAAATGCCATAAAATGCCAATTTTTCTATTCTAGACTGTTCACTGAACGATTGTAAGAGCACCTACAAAAAATTACTGGACTCCTGTGGCAAATGACAAAGTTATGAGGGAAAGTGTCAAACCCTCCTCTGAGCCCGATTTTGGACCCGAGGCCCCGGGCCGAAAACCGAATTTTTGAAAATGAAAAAGTCATCGGATTTTCGTGGATACAATTAAAGTACGCATCGAACAGTGTATGAGAGCAGAATTCTGGAATGATCTGGCTGAAGTTAATGGTTAATTTTGATTTAAGATCCCAAACTAACGTTTTTGAAAAGCCGACTTTGGGGAGCTCTTCTAAATTCGTTTGCCATGAAAAGCTTTTGTATTTGCATGCGTTTTAGTTGACTATCCAAGCTTGATCTATGCCAGAAAAGTCGGGGCTACTATGGCTTCGAGAATTTTTTTACGTCGCCTCGAATTCGGGTATATTTGGACTTTTCATGAATTTCTTTTGAAAGATCGGATGGCCCAACAAATTTGTAAATATAATTTTAAAATGCGCCCATTAAGCAGTATTAAATAAAATTATGACAATAATTCTAGCCGCGCAATTTAATTTCATAGACTGGCACAAAGATCTGCGAAATAGCACGAACCAACCGTTTTGGAGGCGCTAAAAGGCACCCTTCCAAAGTGGTACGGTAACTAGAAATTGTGTACATGATGGATGGACCCCAGTGCTACACAACCAAGCAGAGAAAACACCGAAATTCTATCTGCAATTTTAGAAATATTTTTCCAAAGTTCGGTTTCGTGACCTCGAAAGAATCCATGACCAGGGGGTCGTCGAAAAACTCAAAAATCCGCGGATCTGAAAATTTTTTTTGATATTTTTGCGGGATTGTATCGAGCCTATAGACGGGCTAAAAAAGCTTGTTCTGAGGCTTCCACCATAGGTTTTTGTAATATTCGAAATTTACGAAATTTCTCCATATTAAATTTGAGCACGCTATAACTTGCCAACCTGACCTTCAAAAATTCCAAAATTCCGGATGTGCGTAGGGGCAGTCCTTAGGTACCCACACTGTAAAAACTGCAAACATTCGACCACCAGCAATCCCAAAAAATGCAATCGAAGTTTTGCCGGAACGCACATTTTTCGGGTGTCATTTGTATTGATACGTCGCCAAAAATCGAAAAAATCAAGTTGTGTTAAATCTTCATACCCAGCATATTTAAGCATTCTGGCATGGTAACACACCTTCGATTCTCTACCGTTCGCGAGTTATTCTGCCCCAAACTCGGATCTTTTTTTTTTGCCCACCCTGTATAGACCATTACGCACCTAATGACGTATCATACGCCCCCTTCATCCCTGCCCCTCTTGAGATATCCTCCGGACACGCTGACGGAAGTTGCATGCAAAGTGTCATACACACACACACACACACACACACACACACACACACACACACACACACACAGACACTATTTTTTTATATATAGTAGGATAGTAGATTTGTGATTACTAAAACGATTTTTTTAACCAACTACCTTCGGTAGAATGCCATTCGGCAACAACGGGTAGCGCTCCAGCGACCCGAAGAAGTTCAGGAGGTGCGTGAACTCGGTGGTCATGCGGATGATCGAGTCCTCGAAGTCTTCCTGCAAAAATAAAAATAAGAAAAAGCGTTTTCCTAAAACAACTCTGCTAGTCTGCCCTTTCATAAAGAATCTCTGCTAGCCTACCCTTTCCTAAAGAATCTCTGCTAGCCTGCGCTTTCCTAAAGAATCTCTGCTAGCCTGCCCTTTCCTAAAGAATCTCTGCTAGCCTGCCCTTTCCTAAAGAATCTCTGCTAGCTTGGCGTTTCCTAAAGAAGCTCTGCTAGCCTGCCCTTTCCTAAAGAATCTCTGCTAGCCTGCCCTTTCCTAAAGAATCTCTGCTAGCCTGGCGTTTCCTAAAGAAGCTCTGCTAGCCTGCCCTTACCTCTAACAACGACGCCTTGATGCGCGGTACAATGTCCGACATGATGCCCTCGAAAACTTGCTCTCGTTGCATGAACCATTCGAGTCTAAAAATTCACTTGTACTTAAAAATATTAATTTGTATTAAAAGTAATTGCAAATGAATTATTAAGAATATTAAAAATACTTACTTTTTATGCGCCATCAACAGCGAGAAGGCGTTCATCGTGTGCATGTCCTCATCACTATCCACCCACGGGAGCGAGAAAAGGAACGAGACGGCGAGGAGGCTAACAATCATTTCAATTGGGTTGGGTAAATACGTTTTTAATCGATAGTTATGTAAATTCCGGTAATTAATTAATTACAAACTTAACCAGATCGAAAAATTAAAAGAAATAAACATTTTATTCGAATTTTTTATTTACCTTTCAAATTTCTGTACTTTTTTATAATACTAATTTTGTTAGCAGTATTTAAGGTGCAATTTTTAATTAGGGTTAGTTACATCTATTTTTAACTGCTAAAATATGTGAATTCCGTTAATTAATTAATTACAAAGTTAAATAAAACTCAAAATTAAAAGAAATAAAATGGCTTCTAATCTTTATTTACTTTCCTTTTATATTTCATTTATTTTTATGTAATACTATTTTTAGTAGTATTTAAGGTATAATTTGCATAACATGATTTAAAGTAACGCAATTCTTCAAAATTACCTCCGATCTGGCACGCACGTAATTTTGACAATCAGCGGATTTGAGGGGAGTTGAGTGCTAAAATGGCTAAATTATTAAAGGAACCGACAAGGTCTTTTATCAATTTTCTAGCATTTCCATTGCGTAACCGGATGCGCCAAAAGTGATCCGCACCTGCAAATCTGCTCGGCGAGCACGAACTTGGCGATGAAGCTCTCGTCGGAGGGCTGGTCGTCGGGCGGGTCGAGGTGTACCTCGGACTCCTCCCCGTCGGTCGAATATCGCTTTCTAAATCGAGGTAATTGTCAATTTTACATATAATTTGGCATAAAAGTTTTTTTTTTAATTGTAAATCTGCTAAAAATCTAAATTTTTAACAATGTAAAAACGTTCTTTCGCACTATCGGGGGCGGGGAGGGCACGAACTTGTTTGTATAGTCTAAAAATGCTTAATAATTCAATAACAAGTGTATTAATAGTGGTCTTCATAAAATCTACCTAAAATTGAACTAGAAAAACCATCTAAAAACTTTCAAACCTTGAAAATCGAAATTTGGGTCAAAAATCGATATTTTGGATATTCTTTAAAAAATATTAGTAAGTTTTTCACGTTTAGGAATCGTAAAAAAATAACTTGAAAAATTGGATTGACAAAGAAAAAAGAATTTCATAAGAAAAAATGCCCCCCCCCCCCCCCCCGATAACGCCAAAGAACCTGTAAAAAATTCGTTTCCGCGCTGAAGATGATGGCTTTAAAATATCTTAACAAAATTTTTAACTGTCTAAGTCATACTTAAAAATGCTGTTCTCCATAATCGACAGCTCGAGCAGCTTCTCGGTGGCCTGGGCGGCAGGTGAGTTGCAGAAGGCGCTGAGATCCGAGTGGGTGGAGGTGGTGCCGGCGATGCCCGAGTCGAAGCAGGACATTAGTTCTGGAATTTTCTGTCTCTCGCTCTCTGTATTTCTCGCTCTCTATCTCTCTCTCTCTCTCCCTCTCCCTCTCTCTCTCTCTCTCTCTCTCTCACGCTCTCGCTCTCTCTCAGGGGCAAGCTAGCAAACACCATTTCCAACGTCCTACCTGGAAGCCTATTCCCATCCTGCTCATCCGAGAACTCATCGCCGGCTTGCCCTTCTACCGATTCGTCCATGAAATCGGCCCGCCGAATCAATGGCGGCGCTTCCGGATCCGGGCGGCTCAATACCGTGTTTCCGCTCGAATGAGACGTCGATACAGTCGCAGGTTCGGAGGCCTAGAAATTTTATTATTGTTTTTATTGCACAACCAGTGGAAAAAGCCCGCTTCGCGGCCCTTTTCCACTGGACACCGTCCAGGAACCATGAATACGAAAACTTTCTTTTTTTCTAGCCTGCGGCGCCAGAGCCTGATTAAAGCACCGATGCTGTGGCCTGCGGCGCCAGAGCCAGCTTTGCGCTAAAATCTTTGAGCCTGCGGCGCTAGTGACTGGTTTTTCACCGGGAATTGGCCTGCGGCGCCAGAGCCTTGACCAAGGGCCTTTCCTTCGCCCTGCGGCGCTGGAGCGTGAGTCAAGGAACTTGTCGTTGGCCTGCGGCGCGAGAGCCTGGCTCAAAGACCCATCCTTGCCTGGGCCAGGAGCTTTTCTGGGCCTGCGGGGCTAGAGCGAGGGCCATGCTTAAACCTCGCACACCGAGAGCCTATAAATATGTTCTGTCGATGAACCACCAAAAAGCAAAAAAATTATATTGCGCCAGGATCCGAACCACGACCATTCGCGTGGTAGGCCGGGCGCAGTTCCACTACGCCACGGGAGAGATGGGAACAGGCAGCGGGAAATGCCTCTTGTGTCCAGGGGAGCCGCACAAAGAAAAGGGCGCCCCAATGATTCCGGGAGGGAGACCTACTGGTCACTTTACAAAATTCCATTTATGAGCCTGAATACGCAGAAAATGTGTAAAGATAATCAGATGCGCGTGATCCCCACCATCGAATACATAAGTGGTGCAAATTACAGACCGAATTTCCGTCAGGGCTTCGAGTTATGGCCTGAACACCACGGCTTGTCGCCCACTTTGTTAAGGATTTTTTACATTTTTGCTTGTAAAATTGTTAAATGAAGGAAATTCGAAAAACCCAAAAAACCGTTTTTGGCGAAGGTGTTTCTCCACCTCCATGCCAAAAATCAGCCGGAAATTCGGCCTTACGGCCGAGAAACCGCCCGGACAGAAAACACACATACTTTTCTCGCTTATAGGATAGGATTTCATCGTAATTGCAATATTTCAAAGCATTTTTAACCACAACTGAAAAGTTTATAAGTCTCAGCTTTAAAAAGTACGTACCGGATGCAGTTCTTCCACGACCGGATCCACAGGCGAAGACTGGTTTGGCGAGTCGTGTTGTGGTGAGGTAAGCGTGCTCTGAAAGTTGTTGGTATTTTATTTCAAAATTTTCGATGTTACATGATTTTGATTTTGTATTATATTGCTTAGTTATTATCCTATTATATTTTTAATTCGTCCTAAACCCACCCCTCGACTTTTCGACGCTTGAGACCGCAGTTCGAAGCTAGAGCCACTTTCGTCAAGCATCCCGCTCGATTCGCTTTCCTAAATAGCTCAATTTCTGAGTTTTCCTTATTTTTGCTCAGGATCCAATTTTTCTACTATAATAGAAAGTTTCTACAGGATTTTGGCCATTCATAAACATAAAAAAGTTATAAAGCTTCGTTATGTATCCCTAAAAAAAATAGATTTTACGATTAAATCGGCGATTTTCAACGACAATTAAAACTTCTGCACATTTTCTAATTTTTTCAACGAAAAATACTTAAATTACACCAAGAAGACCCACAATCATCGACGTATTTGCAATCGTATTAGTCCCCTCCGTCGCCGTGCTCCGACTATCCGTCATGTAGTCGTCCAAAAACTGGCCCATTCCGCCCTTGAAAGTTACTAAAATTGAATTTCTATTTGTCAACTCGCTAGCCGACTTACAAATTGGAGACGAATTGTAGATGTCCAACCCGGTGTCGATCTGGATCTCATCCGACGTGGTGAGTAGTTGGTGCTGAACATCATTTAGCGAAAGACCAGCAAAAACTTGCATCATTCCCCGTCAAACACACCTTCAGCGGGTCGTCGATATCCTCAAATTGCACCGAATTCGCCGAGAGGGACGACCCGTTGAGGGAATGCGTTTCAGAAAACTAGAACGGCGGTGATGAGCATCATTTTTTGATCCTACCTCTTCACCGCTCAAATTCACGGGCGTCAGCAGGCCGTCGTTGTGGACGACGTCCCACACGTATTTTAATGCAGGACCTATAATTGTCGCTTTAATTTATTTTTCGTTATCGGAAGTTTTTTGTAAGGTCTTTTTTGAAAATTGCCGTTTTTCATGCGAAAAAAAAAATAAAAAAATACATCCGAAGTTGATCAAAAAGATTTATTTTCGGCGGAAAATGAACTCAATAAAGCTTCACTATTTTTAAAGCAGAACAACCATCGGAGCTACGAAAAGTGTACTCTTTTAAAATCTACTCAACACTTATAGTTTTTAAGCCAAAATTCAAACCAACCCGACATAAAATCGAACGAGCTCCACACGATTTTCGTGATGCCGCACGGGTCGCTGATTTTGAGGGGCAGTCGCTCGGCGCATCCGGCTTCTTCTTCCTAAAAATCTATTGTTTTTCGGCAATTCTTGTTCCCCCACCTCTTTCATCGCCTCATAGGCCCGGAAATACTCGTCGGCCTCCATCGCGACTGGAGGCAGGTCCTTACCTGAAATCGCAAAATATTTATCAGCAAACAACGCGAGAATGAAAACACGAAAAAAGCAAGTAAAAACTCGGAAAAGGCCACCGGATAATGGGACAACAGAATTCGATACCCGTAGAAAGAGAATAGGCGTGGGAAAGCAATAGAAATTTAGCAGAATTATACGTGGGGTTAAAAAAAATCAAGAAAAAACATCTAAAAATCCTCAAAAAAAGCGTCTAATGAAATAGCCGCTAGAGCATCCAAAAACCACATCTTAAAATCGCAATCATCAACAGAAAATTGCGATTGTGTGAAATTGTGATCGTCATTCTTCAGCGGCGCCCCTCAAGCTACTTCCGACTTCTTCACCGGCGCTATGGAGAGCGTCTCGAACTTCATGAACATGTCCGGCTCGTAGATGACGCGCACGATCAGCGAGCAGGAGGGGCACGTGGCAATGTCCTCGCCGCCCTGAAAAAGACAAAAATTCTCTAAAAATGAAATTATTACCTCTAAAGCCTCCTGCGTAATCTCAAAACGATCGCCGCACGGGCAGGGGTAATGATAGACGCCAGCGTCGTCGTCGAACTCGAAATCCTCAATCTCCACCTCGTCGTGGAATACTTGGGCGGCCGACGTGGTGCTGTAAAAAAATGATTAATCGGTTCTTTCGCATTATCGGGGGGGGAGAGAAAAATTTGTTCTCGGGTACTAAACGCAAAAATCTTACAAGTTGTTGTTAAAAATATCGATCTTTCGAGCAAATTTCAGCTTTTTGAAATTTATTAAAGATTTTAGATAGTTTTTCTAGTTATAAACTGGTTTTATTTTACTAAAAACATTACGAAAATCATTCCTATCAAGTCACTAGGAATTTCTAAATTAAAACAAAACAATTTAACTTCAAATTTTTAAAAAGTTTTTAGTTTTAAAGTTTTTTTTCTAAATCGTTTCGAATTTAAAGATAACGGCATATTACTAAAACAAAATTATACTAACATCAAAGGCCAAGAAATTTATTCTAATATAAAAACTACCTCTTTTGTTCCTCGACTTTCTTCGGCGGCTCTTCCTTTACATTGGTTTGTTCCTCTTCTTTCTTGATCTTCGAAGCTGGCTCGGCTATTCTAAAAAAGGCAAGATATAAATAATGCAGACATTTACAACCTTTCATCGGCTCCGGAATCCTCAGAAGTGGTCTCCTGGCGTTTGGGCTCGTCTGCCATTGCTCCTGAAAATAATTTTATGCAAAAATTCAAGTTTCGGAGCAGGATCAACGTGAAGGAAAACCCGAAATCATCAACAATTAACAAATGGGGGCAAATAACAAGGAAGTGAAGCTAATGATACTATATCTAAATCCTACATTGGCTAAAAAGTGCGCTGAACAACACTCAACGTCCTAGGATAGGAATTCTATCAGGAAAAAATAGAAAAAAAGAGGGTATAGATAGAAAACAATCACGGCTATTGCCCTAGCGCTTCTTTGATAGTATCGGCAATCTGCACGCGCTCTTCCTTGTTATGCCGCTTCCAGCTGCTCTGCTGGTTATACCAAAAGCCGCGCTCCTCCGAATTCGATTCCGTGTATTTCACCTTGGAAATGTGGTTGAACAGGGCCGACTTCCAATCGCCGCGACTCGTGTAGACCTCCTTGAAGATCCGGCCGGCGCTTTGTATCGGCACATATCTGCTCCCGTACAATTTCATGTACTTTTCCAGCGGGAAGAAGCGGATATCGACATCGAGGGGCGGCAAATGCTTTCCCCGCCTCGACACTTGATTCAAAAGTTCCCGAAATGCACCAATAGACTCCTTGCGCTGATCGAAGGTCACCGGGAGGATATAAGCATCTGCGTCCAGTGGACCCTCCAGCATTTTCCGGGCATGCTTGCTGATATAGACGATTTTCCGGCAGTCTGCGAACGTCTCGAGCAGCGGCGCAGATGAGAGCGGCGGCAGGAATTTCTGGTCCTGATAGCTGGACATGAATTCGCCGAGGTGCTTCTTCAGGAGGTCGTCGATGTTCGGGGGCTTATTAAAAATCCGCATGTTGAGCGGGTATGTTGTTTCCAGCTCCTCTGCCACAAACATCCCGGCCTGGCGCATCATTTGCCCGTGGCTAACTTGTGGATCCCGCAAAAACTGCAAATCCAACCCGATAATTGGGCGATCGGATCGCGTGGCCGCGTAGAATCTCGACCCGATCACTGCCGACATTCGCTTGGCATTTGGGTTCTGGATCAGCGTGTACCCGCCAAGTCCAGTCCGATATTCCCCGGCTGCAATCCGCTTCTCGGCCTCGTCAGCCTGCTTGTACTTCTCGACGTTGGCCTCCTTCCGCTGCTGCTCCTTGAGCTCGTCTTTATACCGGCGGCGCTGTTTTACGGCGATAAACTCGAGAAACTGCACCCGTTTTTGAAGTGTGGGCAGCTTGAGCTCGTTCGAATACTGCTCCCAATCCCGGGGCGTCATTTTTCGAGGTACCTTGTTGGCCATGTAGACGTACAGCTTCAACTCCTCCAGCAGCTTCTCCACGTGCTTTTTACGTTTAGCATCGAGGGAGGCGAGGAACTCTGGCGTCGGCTGCAGGGCTTTTAGGGCCGTTTCGAAATCGACGTTGATGCCGGGCGTGTAGTAATCGGGCGGAGACCCAGGTGGTGCTGCTGGCGCTTCATTGCTGGTAGATTGGAGGTACGGCGATGTGCGGAAGGACCTTCGTATTGCAAACGCGGGCGACAACAGCTTCTTGATCATTTAGAGACGGCCTGGAAAAGGAAGGATTAGCATCTAGGGTTCTAAAGTCTGTTAAGACATTAAAAGGAACATTTAGAACAACCTTACAAATCAATATAATAAATTAAAACTATTTAAAACTGTATATCTTTTATTTACACAAAAATGCGTGACACATTGAAAAGGACGTAGACGACGCGGCGCGCCTATCGACGCGGGTTGGGAAATTCATTGTGTAAGGCTTTGCCGAGTAAAAAAGTTAAAAAAATGCATTGAAACTATTAAAAAAAGTAAGGGAATAGTTTCTATATATAAAAATAGCGAATAGTTAAAGTAATATCATACAAATTTTTCTAGCTAGATTTTCTTCGACGCTCGTATTTTGCTGGTGTTTTTAAGTAACCATTTTATTACTCTCACACACACAACACCCAAAAGTAATATAACGTAGAATAAAATAAGATAAACGCGGAGCAAATCGTGATAAAACATAGAATTATTCATATTTCGCGCTGATATAGACGGAAAACTAAGGCAGCGAAATTCTGGTGTGGGGCGGGGCGGCGCACTCGTATTCGCGGGGTTTTTGGGACAGAATTAACGAAATCCGTTGACAATTTCGCTATTTGTTAATGATTATTGCATTAGCATTAGCACAAATAAAAGCCAATATGATCAAAAGAAAGATAAAACGACTTTTGGAATGTTTTGGGGCAATTTTTGAGATTTTGGGGGAATTCATGAGAATGGGAAAACTTGGGAAAAGGCAAGTTTGGACGGGGAAAATAGAGGAATCAAAAAGGCAAATTCTGATCGATTAACACTATTTTTATAAATTTATACTATTTTTAAAAAGTAGGTGAATTTTGTGGTTTAAATTCGGCAACTAGGTTTGATTTATATGAAAAATTTAAGCGTTTAAGATACCCATGAAACTTCTCAGGATCTAATGAATATCATGGGACAAAAATTGGATTAATCTTTGTAAATTTGGCTCAAACTTAATCGAATAAATTAATGTACATTAAAATTATGTTAAGATCTTAGCTTTAGAGCAAAATTTTGAAGTTTTCAAACGCGTGTTTAAGGCTGAAATATTGAATGAAAATCCTGCTTTAATTTTGAATTTGTGCAAAATTTTAAAGCTTTTAAAAAAGGGTTTAAGGCGCTTAAATGTTGCTTTTTCAAATTCAAGAATTCATTTTTTTACCTTCCTGATTCCTCTAAAAAAAGCAAAAATCATAGCAGAGATGGGAAAATGTGGAATGTATTTCTTTTTTGGGAACCGTATCGCTTTTGCGGAATTTTTGGAAGGGGTAAAGCTTGGAAAAACTTACAAAAAAGGCTGGCGGGCTGAAAAGTCAAGAGATTGCATTGCTTGGTAGCTCGAATTGCACAACTTTTTGAGAAAGTTAGAGAACGGAGAGGCGAGAGAAAGAAAAAAGAAAAAAATAAATCCTGGAAAACAGGAAACCGTTAGTACGGCATAAATTTGTCGCGTCGGGCACAGGTGCGGCACACGGCGACGGTCAGGAGGGAGAGGCAGAGCACCTGAAAATGCGCAAATTAGGGTAGGATCTCGATTTTTTTTTCAGGCTGTCGTCCACCTAGACTCTCTAAAAAATCTCTGCTCGTTGCCCTTCACTTAAAAAAGAGCTGTCCAGCTTCCTTTACAAATCTCAAAGAATCTCTGCTCATCCTCACCGAACTTGTGAAAACCAGGTGTCCAGCTGCCTTTAAAAACAGCAGAGAATCTATGCTGGTTGCCCCGGATTCGTGAAAATTAAGGTGGCATGCCTGGCTAAAATCGCTCGAAAAATCTCTGCTCGTTGTCCCATTTTGTCGCTCTCTCTCTCGCTCTCTCTCTCTCTCTCTCTCTCTCTCTCTCTCTCTTCCTCCACTTACCAGCAAAAGCACGAGGGCCCAGATGGAGAACATTGGCAGGCAGACATTATTATTAGCAGCTGGCGGGCCGGCCGGGGCGCTGGTGCTCATCAGATGACCGTGCTGGCCCAACGGCTCCGGTAGGTCTGAAAATTGGGCTTTAAAAGCCAATAAAGCGAAAATTAAGGCCAAATTCACAGCCGATTGCCTTTAAAGCACCTTTGAGGCCGAATTCCTCAATTCCTTACCGTAATCCCGGTCCAGGACGGTCAACTCGGGTGAGGCAATGTCGACGTCGACAGTTGGGGGTGTGTCCCGTCTCTGAAAAAAACAATTGCTAGTGCGAAGCCTGAATGAAGCCTAAGCCTAAGCCTAAGCCTAAGCCTAAGCCTAAGCCTAAGCCTAAGCCTAAGCCTAAGCCTAAGCCTAAGCTAAGCCTAAATCTAAGCCTAAGCCTAAGCCTAAGCCTAAGCATAAGCCTAAGCCTAAGCCTAAGCCTAAGCCTAAGCCCAAGCCTAAGCCTAAGCCTAAGCTAAGCCTAAATCTAAGCCAGGTTGAAATTTTCGCAACAAAACCTACCTTAATCTCACGCCTAGGCCCGGCCTTTGCCGTCGGCTTCTTGTCGCCGGCCAGCACCTTGATGGTGGGCACGTCGTGCTCGGAGCTGATCTCCAATCCGCTGCCCTCATCCACGATCTCGGTGTCGTTGTACTTCTTGGCGGAGAACTCGTTGAGGGCGGCCGGGGTGGGGAAGGGTTTTTCGGCTCGGAGCACTGGAAGTTGGACATGGTCTTGGTCTCTCTTTCTCGATCTCGCTCTCTCTCTCTCTCACTCTCTCTCTCTCTTCTCTCTCTCTCTCTCTCTCTTTCTTTATCTCTCACCTTGAGTCGTAGGAGCCCTAGTCGTCGTTGAACTTCTCCGTGTCGTCGTAACCGGCGGCAATGAGGTCGTCGTCTGGAACACGATCGTCGTCTTTCCATCCGTTACGTCATGCACCGTAGTCTGTACGTGCGTAGCCTCCGGTACGGTCGTCTAAAACGGAGTGTTTCGTACTCAGCTCTAGGCAAGCTAGCAGAGAACTTAGCGGAAAACCAGCTGACCTTGGCGGAATTGGCGGTGGGGATCAGATGCTCGGTAGAAAGTTCCTCATCTACCGTCTTCTTCTCGGAGCTGTCGACTGTTTCCTTGCTTTCAGAGATGGCTGAAAGGGTTACGGTATTCTCGGGGTGTCGCGGCCCGTTCAAAGCTAAAAACGAAGCCTAAGCCTAAGCCTAAGCCCAAGCCTAAGCATAAGCCTAAGCCCAAGCCTAAGCCTAAACCCGAATTTAAGCCTAAGCCTAAACCCGAACTTAAGCCTAAGCCTAAACCCGAACCTAAGTCTAAGCCTAAGCCTAAGCCTAAGCCTAAGCCTGAGCCTGAGCCTAAGCCTAAGCCTAAGCCCAAGCCTAAGCCTAAGCCTAAGCCTAAGCCTAAGCCTAAGCCTAAGCCTAAGCCTAAGCCTAAGCCTAAGCCTAAGCCTAAGCCTAAGCCTAAGCCTAAGCCTAAGCTTAAACCCAAAACTAAGCCTAAGCGATCCAACTTACGCCTTTGCGGGTTGAAGTCGTCCAGCGCATTGGTCCCAGCGGTGATGATATTCGCCTTGGCGTTGGCACCACAGCGAGGCGGCTAAAAACCCAAAATTTTGCCTAAAAATTGATCTTCTTACCGTAATCCCGCTGCAATCGTTGCTCTCATTGGGGCCAAGTGGGCACAGCTTGATCTTGCAGTTGAAGTAGACTTGCTGGATGTCCGGGAAGTTGAAGGCGGACGAGGGCTGAAAGGGGAGTATGCATAAGCTAAGCCTCAACCTAAGCCACAGCCTAACCAAGCCCGTGCATAAGTCTAAGCCTGACCCTAATCCTAAGCCAAAGCCTAAGCCTCAGCCTAAGCCTAAGCCTAAGCCTAAGCCTAAGCCTAAGCCTAAGCCTCAGCCTAAGCCTAAGCCTAAGCCTAAGCCTACGTCCGAGTCTAAGCTTAAGCCCAACCTAAGCCCAAGCCTCAGCCTCTGCCTAAGCTTGATTTTTTACCTACCGTAAACGTCTTGGTCAACTCCTTCGAGTAGGTCAACTCGGGCATCAGGAATGGATCGAGGGAGCAGCTGAAAAAATATAGTGTTTTTTGAGTTCTATGACTCTTTAAAGGGACTAGTAGGCTTGAGAATCGACCCCTAGGTCTACTAGGTCTCGACAACTATACGATAACTACTTTTCCATTTGGTTTCTGCTCCAAAGCCAGATTTCTACGGATATAAAAACAAGATTAAAACGCTTTTTAGCTCGTCAAGTAGCTGTCGAGGGCTAGTAGAGATAAAGGGTCGATACCGGGTCGGCCTCAATGGTCTTTTAAAACAAAAATTAAACCTAGAAACGCCCAAAAATTACCCATTCTCATCAATAACTGGCACTTGATTGCCGGATTGGCCGTCGTAGACGACGCAGGAGTGGATGAGCATGGCAAATGCGTCGGTTGGGCACTCCCACACGTGGTAGATTGGGTCTCCTGAAAATAAAACTCAGGCTCAGTTCGCCCGCAAGGATTTATCTCTCTCTCACTCACTCTCTCTCTCTCTCTTTCTCTCTCTCTCGCTCTGTCTCTTTTCTTTCTCTCATTTTCTTTCCCCGACTTCCTAAGAATCCCTGCAAGCTTGCCCTAATTTTTCACCCACAAAAACCTAACGCTCCAGCTCCTTAGCCTCAAGAAGCGAGGCTGAAGTGGTCTTCGCTTTCCAAAACCGCGTTGCTTTTCAGAAACCGGCCATCTCTCACTCTCTTTCCCATTGGTCTCTCTCACTCCTCGCCCTATCCTCCCTCTCTTACTCTCACTCTTTCTCACTCTCTTTTCTCGCTCGCTATCTCTCTCTCTTTCTATCGCTTGTACTTACCGACTTTCACCCGCTGCACATTCGGCCCGTTAATAGAATCCTTGTGTAGGGTGTACTGGCAAACCGGGGCCTCCATCTCCTCGTCGATCGTTTGCGGGGGCAGCTCGCTGAAAAAAGTGAAGTAGGTACAGTCTTCAGAAAGGGAAAAATTTCTTCAGAATCTCTGCTAGCCTGCCCCTTCCATTCCCAAACGATCTCTGCTAGCCTGCCCCTTCCATTCCCAAATAATCTCTGCTAGCCTGCCCCTTCCATTCCCAAATGATCTCTGCTAGCCTGCCCTTTCCATTCCCAAATGATCTCTGCTAGCCTGCCCCTTCCATTCCCAAATGATCTCTGCTAGCCTGCCCCTTCCATTCCCAAATAATCTCTGCTAGCCTGCCCTTCCATTCCCAAATGATCTCTGCTAGCCTGCCCCTTCCATTCCCAAATGATCTCTGCTAGCCTGCCCCTTCCATTCCCAAATGATCTCTGCTAGCTTGCCCTCGACTCACTTGACGTTCATCTGCGTGCCGACCGATTTGTCTGTCTCCATGTAGAAACAGTGGACGTGGTAGGCGCGGTCGACCTGAAAGTGGAATATATTTTCAATTTTGGGTTACAAATTGAATTTTATCCTATAAGATCGGGTTCTACATACCTTCGTAATAAAAAGCGGATGCAGCTGCACCATCACCGTCAACGAGTACGACATGCCACGCTTGGGTTGAACCTGGAATAGATGATTTTACGCAAGAATCCTTGCTAGCTTCCCTAGTCGCAACTTGCTCGCAAGGGATCTCCGCTAGACTGCCCTTTCCTAAAGAATCTCCGCTAGCCCGACCTTGGTTTCGCGTGTTTTTCCACGCCTTAAGGCCCGTTTTTCGAGGATATTAAAGGTAATGGCCGAGAGTGGCATTTAGAGCCCATTTCCCGGCACCCTCGGCCCGTTTCGGCCATAAAGCACGGTTTATAGACCGTTCTCTCTCTCTCTCTCTCTCTCTCTCTCTCTCTCTCGCTCTCTTCCCTTTTCTGGGGCACCACCGGGCACCACATAAGAAATTATTCGACCCGAATTAGCCCCCGGGGGATTTTCAAGGTCGAGACTGTGCGGTCTACCATAACGGTTGGCGGGCCGTGTAGCGGAAAGAAACGGAATTGGGAGTTTTTAAAGGGGCGTGGAAGGCAGGGCTCATTTCCTCGAGCGTCTCTGCTAGCCTGCCCTTGAAATTAAGCAATTTTGCCTGGGCAAATGATCTCTGCTAGCTTTCCCGGGCTCCTTTTTCTGGCGCGGTTTTCCAGGGTTCCGCAGATGGTTTCTGCTAGCCTGCCCTTTCCGCAAATGGCCTTTGCCGGAGTTCTTAGGTTATTTAAATTACCCAGTGCTCTCCGCTACTCTGTCTAGTTTCAATGACCTCTGCTAGCATGCCCAGTTCTCTTCTGTTTCGCAAAAGGAATCTGTTTGCACGCCTCCGATAGCTTGCAACTTGCGCAAAATGTCTCGGCTAGTTACTCATCGCCCTATAAATTTAAGATTGCCCAAGAATCCCTGCTGGCCTCCCCAATCGGTCTCCCAATTTGAATGCAAGTTCACCCCCCGAGTCCCTTACCGGGTCTAGGGCGTGCGAAATAGGTAGGTCACCCTTTAGAATCGAGCCTTCTTCCTCCTTCCCCTCTGGGTTTCGACCCTCTTCCCGGGAATGGACTGTTTCAAGGGGTTTCCGAGGGACTTCCCACAGACCGTCATTCCGGATTCCCGCGTACTACTCAACACCTTCCGAGCAATCCTGTCCCAACCGCTACCCTCAGGCTTGCGACTCACCTTAGAGAGTGAAACTAGAGTTTCAAATGAGCAAAAGAACAACATGATAGAGAGAAAGCGAGAGAAAGCAAGTGAGAGAGAAAACGAGAGAGGAGGGAGCGAGAGTGAGAAAGAGCGAGAGAGAAAAAGAGAGAGGCCGAGAGAGAGGGAGAGAGCTATAGCTGATTTGCTGAGGTAGTGGAATGGGCAGGCTAGCAGTGAGTCTTTTGGACGACCCAGAAGGAAAGCTAGCGGAGATTGTTGTGGAATTTGCCTACTAGCAGATGATTTTTTGTAATTCCTTCCATTCCGACTCAGGGCAAGCCAGCAGTGAGTTTTGACTAGTGGGCTGTCTAGCAGTGATTCCTGCGAACCCAAAGTGCTACCAGAACCGACGACAACTAGCAGGGATCATTTTGGAAATGCGGGTCCTTCTAGCCTCGATGCAGGCCAGCGGATAATCAGAAAAAATAGCACCCCCTTGAAGCTCGAAAAGCAAAAATGTCCCACCTCTCGTTTTCGGTTCACATTACAGCGGTCAAAGTTGAAGGTGACGTGGGTGCTGTTACGGTAGGAGCAGCCTTCCTAAAAATCGTTTATTTTATTTTCAGTTGTTCTTTTATTTATATGATTATCTTTAATTACCTTGTTGAAGTGGTTCTTGGCAAATACGTAAGATGGTGCTCCCTTCTCCGTTGAGACATCGAGCGTGATCGCGCCGTGCTCGCATTGAATTTTCGGGGAACCTGAAATTTTCGAATTTTTTGGTGATTCTAGATTCCGAAATGATATCTGCTAGCGTGCCCCTTCCATTCCCAAATGATCTCTGCTAGCCTGCCCCTTCCATTCCCAAATGATCTCTGCTAGCCTGCCCCTTCCATTCCCAAATGATCTCTGCTAGCCTGCCCCTTCCATTCCCAAATGATCTCTGCTAGCCTGCCCCTTCCATTCCCAAATGATCTCTGCTAGCCTGCCTTTTCCATTCCCAAATGATCTCTGCTAGCCTGCCCCTTCCATTCCCAAATGATCTCTGCTAGCCTGCCCCTTCCATTCCCAAATGATCTCTGCTAGCCTGCCCCTTCCATTCCCAAATGATCTCTCCGAGCCTGCCCTCAGATCAAAAAATCTCTGCTAGCCTCCCTCCTATTTTTGCGCCACCTCAAATCCGGGCATGACATAGAAGGGAAAGTCTGACTTTGAACGTACAGAGGGGAAAATGGGCCAAATCCGTGGCGAGGGGAAACACCTGTGGTGGGGCCACACCACACCAACAATTATGGTCCGCTCGAAGGGTAGGGAAAGGCTAGAATTTACAGGGAAAGCGAAAGAAAAAGTTGGAGAGAGGGAGAGAGCGAGAGATAGCGAGTGAAAGTTCTGTGCTGGCTCTCTCCTAAGGAATCACTGCTAGCCTGCCCTTTCCTAAAGAATCTCCGCTAGCCTGCCCCGCGTCACCCCGTGCGTCCCTAATATGAGCACGACCCCAGCCGTTCGATTCCACGACACGCCTAAACCCCCCTTGAGCGCGAATTGAGCCACGGCCGGATCAGCCCTCATCCCCCTGCTGGTACCAGCCGAGCACCACAAACAACAATTTGGTGCTCCCGGGCTGCCAAATGAGAATTCAGGAATCGAGTGATGGAGTGGCAGGCTAGCAGAAATTCTTTAGGAAACGGCAGGCTAGCAGAGACAATTTAGGATCCAAAAACTCCAAAATTCTGCGACGCACCTGTCAAGGAGTTGTCGAACTGGACGGAGGCGTGTAGTAAGCTGGGCAGGAGGAGCAGCAGCTGGCCGAGGCGGTGCATTGCGGAATTCTTGGTGTTAAATTTATCTAGTTGATGTGGCTGCTATTCTATAGGAGATTGCCTGAAAAATGGTAATAAAGAAAGTACAAAAAATAAACAAAAATATGAAGAAAGAGCACAGAGGGAAGTAATAAAAAAAGAGATAAATTTCCCAAATGATCTCTGCCAGCCTGCCCCTTCCATTCCCAAATGATCTCTGCTAGCCTGCCCCTTCCATTCCCAAATGATCTCTGCTAGCCTGCCCCTTCCATTCCCAAATGATTTCTGCTAGCCTGCCCCTTCCATTCCCAAATGATGTCTGCTAGCCTGCCCCTTCCATTCCCAAATGATCTCTGCTAGCCTGCCCCTTCCATTCCCAAATGATGTCTGCTAGCCTGCCCCTTCCATTCCCAAATGATCTCTGCTAGCCTGCCCCTTCCATTCCCAAATGATCTCTGCTAGCCTGCCCCTTCCATTCCCAAATGATGTCCCGGCTAGCCTGCCCCTTCCATTCCCAAATGATCTCTGCTAGCCTGCCCCTTCAATTCCCAAATGATCTCTGCTAGCCTGCCCCTTCCATTCCCAAATGATCTCTGCTAGCCTGCCCCTTCCATTCCCAAATGATCTCTGCTAGCCTGTCCCTTCCATTCCCAAATGATCTCTCCTAGCCTGCCCCTTCCATTCCCAAATGATCTCTGCTAGCCTGCCCCTTCCATTCCCAAATGATCGCTGCTAGCCTGTCCCTCCCATTCCCAAATGATCTCTGCTAGCCTGCCCCTTCCATTCCCAAATGATCTCTGCTAGCCTGTCCCTTCCATTCCCAAATGATCTCTGCTAGCCTGTCCCTTCCATTCCCAAATGATCTCTGCTAGCCTGCCCCTTCCATTCCCAAATGATCTCTGCTAGCCTGCCCCTTCCATTCCCAAATGATCGCTGCTAGCCTGTCCCTTCCCATTCCCAAATGATCTCTGCTAGCCTGCCCCTTCCATTCCCAAATGATCTCTGCTAGCCTGCCCCTTAAATTCTTTGATTCCGGAACTTTCCGGAGCCATGCCCGCTCAAAATCACCAGGTTCAACCCCTTCAGAAAATGATTGACATTAACAACCTTAAAAATTGCCTTGGCACGGTGCCAATCATTTCGTATCGTCGCACTAGGGGGGAGCGCGCGCCGGGACCCCTAGCCAAGGGCATTCTATAGGGGTTTTGTTCGGTTTTTTAGAGAATGGTCCGCGCCGCTACTGTCCAACACCCAATAAAAATCTGGAATGACCGCTGTCTCTATCTCTCTCGTTGTCTCTCTCTCTCTGGCCTCAAAAGAAGTCCATAAAAAGGAAAAACTCCTGGAGGTCAATATGCTGGCCGCAGGTGCCCAAGACGCGAAAAAAAGTTTTAAAGGGAACGAGGAGTGAGTCAACCTGTTATTTTTGGATTTTGGGTCTTGCGATTTTTAAAGGCACCAGGAAGTCATCATATTTGCTATTTTTGGGATTTTGGACTTTTTCAATAATTCCGGAAGTCAGAAATCCAGCAGTTTTCGGTTTTATCCACTGGGGATACTTGTAATTTTTGCGATTCCAGATCATTTAAAGGGATTCGCAAGTGAAAATCCTTAAGCGTCCATCGTTTCTGAGCTTTTAAAGGGACCCAGAAGTCAAAAATCGGTAACTATCGCGGATTTTCGAGTCTTTAAAAATCCGGGTCGTCTGGATATTCATCATTTTTTTCAGTTTTTGCGCATTTTAAAGGGGCCGACAATTGAAAACCTACTCGAATTTTATGAAACCTTAGTTCGATTTTTTCGATTTTAAAGCTCGGGAATTGGCAATTAAAGCATATATTTCTACTTTCAGGAACGCGGAAACCAGAAATTCCTAGGGATTCCGGCACGCTTCCCTTAAAAGAAACGCTGAGCATGACTATGCCTCCAAATTCAGGGTCACCCGGGGCAATGAGCCGAAGAAATGGGGACAGGAGGTAACTCAAGGAAGTCCCAGGAAAGGCTAGATAAACAAAATATCGAGTCAAGCGGCATGCTAGCAGAGATCATTTGGGAAATTCCAGCGGTCTGCGCATTCAGGAGGGGTATCCAGGTTTAAGTAGGGTAAACTAGCCAAGCAGATTTACCAAGTGTTGTATCATCTGCCCAGGAAGGTCTAAGATATTAAATTCAACATCCAGGCAAGATAGCACAGTCCATTTGGGAAGGCTGGCGCATTCAGAGAAGGTTAAGGTTTGAAGCCAAGTATCCTACGTATCAAAAGCAATCGAAGACCCAAAAAGCAAAAAGATTCTCCCCGGCCGGGAATTGAACCCGGGTCTCGCATGTGACAGACGCGGATACTCACCACTATACTACCGAGGACACGGCGCAAGGGCGCGTGTGGGAGGTGATAAGGGGGGGGGGGGAGTCCCCCCTGCCTTCGTCGCTCCAGGCCTAGTGGAATCCGAGATTTTGACAAAATTGGAGTTGGTAAGCTAGCAAAGACTTTTGAGGAAATGGAAAATAAGGAAGAGGAAAAGTAGGAAGGAAAAGGCGCGAGAGAGCGCTTTAAGGAGAGGTAGATAGTTGGAGGCAGCTAGATAAATATAGAACCTGATAGAGTTAGAGAGGGAGAGAGAGAGAGAGAGATGAGAGAGAGAGATTTTCGAAGGAAAGGCAGGCTAGCAAAGACCATTTGGAACCTGGGGAACTGGAAATCTCTGGCGCGGGCAAGCTAGCAGAGATTCTTGATGAGTCTACACAGCGTCGAAAACGACACCATCAGTTTATTTTCATAACGCTCTGGCACGCTGGCTTTAAAGGGACATTGACAACCGTTAGCTATCTTAGATATAAAAAGTCTATGGATTTTGTCTTCCATGCCCCTTTAAAACGGCTAGAGATGTACTGTAGCAGACAATCAGATAACCAGAAAGCACCGAAACGGCTTCTCGCCTTGAATGGTGCTGATCCCAGGTAGGAGGGAGGGGGCTGAACGCCCGTTCCCCCCACCTCAAGGGATCGAACCTTACAGTTTCGGGTCAAAAGGCCCCACCCCCAGGCGGCGCTTCTCTCTCTCTCTCTCTCTCTCTCTCTCTCTCTCTCTCCTCAGGCCCCGCCCCTTTTAAGGGAACACCCAGGGGGGCTGGAGGTGGATAATTGGGCCCGTGTGTCTGGTTCGCAGGTTAGGGAATGAAAGTAGCCAGAGTTTCGAGATTTGGAAGAGAGAAAGAGAGAGAGCGAGAGAGCAAGAGAAAGCGAGAGAAATAGAAAGAGATAGAGTGATATTTAGGCACGCACATAGGCAGGCTAGCATAGGTTCTTGAAGGGATACCGAAAGTACTAAATCCGACGGGCAAGCTAGCAGTGATTTTTGCGGAAATTCCGCGGTTTGAGCATGGGTTTTAGTTATAAGCAAGGCAGCATTGGAACTTTGTAACAGGGCGGACTAGCAGAGTTGTTTGAGGAAAGGTGGTGAGCACCAGGCATTCCAGGCAATCTAGCGGAGATTATTTAGCAAACGATATATCGGTTTTCTTTCCTCTCTCTATCTCTCGCTCTCTCTCTATCTCTATCGCGCACTTTCTCTCTCGCCACTGGATTCTGAATCTCAAAGTTCAGCCCCGAAACCCAAGAATCCCAGCCACTTTGCATTCCGAAGGGCGTAAATTGGGATCAGCACGTACTTTCCACACTCCAACCATTTAAAGGGACACGCGCCTTTCCATTTCTCGACCGTTTCTAATAAGCCATTGACCGAAGTTGCCCTGGATTCGCGAAAGTTACTCGTTCTCTCTCTCTCTCTCGCACCTTCTCTCTCTTGCTCTCGCCTCTTACATAATCAGGGTCAAGTCCCCTCCATTTGCATGGGACGCACCTCGTCGCTAAATGGACCGCATTTCCGGACTGTCTATAGGTGTGTAACGGAATGACTTGTAGGTCGAGAGCCGGCGAGTAGTCCAAGACACAACTTTGACACAGGGCATTCACAACACGGAAGGAGGAATGTTGTGGAATGTCTCAAGGGGTTGGGGCGGAAGATTAAAGGGACCGGGAAGTGGCGGGAGAGAGAGACAGAGAGAGAGAGAGAGAGAGAGAGAGAGAATTTTCATGCTACGACGAAAAATTTTAACGCCCTCGTAATCTCAGGCTTCCCAAAAATTCCAAGCGAACACTTCCACCAAGTAAGCATCGCCTCGTGTCAAGGTTGAGGCTCATAGCCCGACTCCTGGGTTGTAAAATCGAGCCTCCCGGCCCGTTTCGGAACTTCTCTGCAGAGGCAATTTCGTGTTTTTTTTTGCACGAGCAAATGGAGTGTAGTTATTTTGTTAGGGCGATGGGGAGGCTAGCAGAGATTCTTGGGGAATTGGTAAATGTGAGCGGAACTTTCCCCAAGAATCCCTGCCTGCATGCCTTGCTTGCACTAAAATACACCGCTAATCTGCTGCGATTCCGCAAGAAGCTCCGCTAGCCTGCCCTCGCGTTTCCCAGGATTCTCTGCTGAACGGCCTGCACATTTCTAAAGAACCTCGACTAGTTTGTCCTCGAAGTTCCCCAAGAATCCCTGCTAGCTTGCCCTCGGCTTCCTAAAAAATCAGCGCTAGCCTGCCCCTTCCATCCCCAAGAATTTCTGCTATCCGTCCCTGCCCGTAACTTACGCCTACGTACGTCATACACCTTTGTAAGGTCCTCCGCAATTTGCATCTTTGAGCCCCGGGGACAGTCCCAGATGCCTAATTGGATGTTGGATGTGTGGCGTGGCCTTCAAGGTGCCCTCCCCATTTTCGGGTGACTCAAATTTCACAGTTGCCGCCACTAGGGAGATACTAAAGGGCCATTGAAGGTTCAGATCGTCGATCTATGGCTATTTTGAAGGGGCTTGGAAGCAAAAAAAAAAACTAGAAAATTCAGGGATGACTATGTCAGCAAATTTCCTGGAGAGGGGTAGTTTCTTAAGGAAGGACAAATTAGCAGATATTCTTTAGGAAAGGGCAAGCTAGCAGAGGTTCTTTAGGAATTGAGCGGTAGTGAGCGGTACCCCAAGGAAGTTTACCACGGTACCCAGGTATACTCTGGCTTCTTTGATGGCTGAAATTGAGGGTAAATATCTCTCTCTATCTCGCTCTCTCTCTCTCTCTCTCTCTCTCTCTCTCTCTCTCGCTCTCTCTCTCTCTAACTCTCTCTCTCTCTCTCTCTCTCTCTCTCTCTCTCTCTCTCTGAATCTGTCTGTTTGTCTGTCCGCCAGCCCGGATCTGGGACCCTCCCCTCAACGTTGCAATCGTCTTTTCATCCCTTCCTTTTGTTTGTTTCCATCGCATCCGAACGGCCATTCATCAAGGTCGTGGGAACCGATTGCGCGGCGGCGAGTTATGAGAAGGTGGTTAGCCCGGTGCTAGAGTACTGTAAAATGGAAAACAGGGCGATCTAGCAGGGATTCATGGGGTTCCAAGAAGGTTAAAGTTGGAAGCAAATAATCTACGTATCAAAAACGAACGAAGGCCCAAAAGGTAAAAGGTTTCTCCCCGGCCGGGAATTGAACCCGGGTCTCGCATGTGACAGACGCGGATACTCACCACTATACTACCGAGGACACGGGAGAGGGGGCGCCTGTGGGGGTGATAAGGGATGGGCTGGCCTACCCTGCCTTCCTCAGTCTGGGCGGAGTTGAAGCCGAGATTTTGGCAAAAGCGGAGTTGGTAGGCTAGCAGAGAATCTTGAGGACATGATGTGAACGCAAGATGGGAGGCATGTTAGCAGAGATTCTTCGGGAATTACGGAAATTCGAGGCGATAGTTCTAGAGAAAGGGATAGACGGAGGGAGATAGAGAACAAGAGAGAGAGCGAGAGAGGAGAGAGAGAGAAAATCCCGTGAATTCGAACGACGTCACTATATCGAAGACAAAGCCAAAGAAAAGTCGCCCACAAGTAGTCTCGCCTTAATAGGTCAGCCACTCGTCAAAACAATAGAAAAACTGGGGGCTAAAGAAACCGAAAAGACGCTACAATACAAAAGACGGTGCACGGGCTGGCTGGCTGGCATTCAAAATGAATGCCCCAGGGGGCACCTGTATCTCTCTCTCTCTCTCTCTCTCTCTCTCTCTCTCTCTCTCACCCTGTGCCGGTATGCTAATTTCGGCCCGACCGGTGGGCCCTAATTACGGGGCCCCCAAAAGAGGGGTCAGCAAAGGCCAAGGGGTGAGCAGGCTACCTGTAAACCGTCAAGTGGACTAGGCTACGCGACGATGCTATGGACGGCGCCGTACTAGACAATTGGCTGGATTAGCGGCCCCCTTTTAATCCACCAGCCGGCCAGCTGTACGATGGTATTCAGCGTTTTTTTGGGGGGTATTACGTGAATCCGGGGCACGGGGGAAGGGAGGCTAGCTGAGATCCTTTAGGAAAATTTTAGTACCAGGCAAGTTAATGGGGGGGGGGGGAACTGCTAGAACTTGGGCGAGCTAGCAGAGATCCTTGTGGAAAATCGACGTTTTGGCAGGCTAGCAGTGATCCTGGTGAACTGGTCCTTGATTGGCATCCTAGCAGAGACTCTTGTGGAAAATGTGGAGCCCTGGCAGGCTAGCAGAGATCCCTGAGGCCCTGAGATCCTTGAGAACCCCTGCTTGGCACTGTGGCTGGACGCGAGCACTGATGCTTGAGGAAATTTTGGGATGGCGGGCAGCCTAGCAGAGATCTTTAGGGAATGGAATAGAAACAGGGAACGAGAAAGCGAGAGAGCGAGAGAGAGAGAGAGAGAGCATGAGCGTGAAACGTGGAATCGTGAAAATCGACGTCATCCGTCTAAAAAATGCCTGAAATTTTATACCTAAGGTCCCAGGATGCCAGAGTATCGTCTCGTAATCCTGCGGATATACGGACCTCGAGAAATTCCAAATGAAAATAGGTCGTGCTCCTCCTCCCCTTTAGGGGATCATAGCGCAACCTACTCGAACTTTTATTCAGTACGCTGTAACGAGCGAGTGAGAGAGAGCGAGAAAGAGAGAGAGTGAGGGAGAGAGCAAGTAAAGAGTATCGCAACGCAGTACACCGTTCGAAATTTGCATACGGAAACTGCGCGCTTCCCATAGATTTTCTGAAAAAGTGTGGGACTGTCGGCGAGCGCGAGACTCGCTTGACCCGCTTCTTCTTTTCTATCTAGAGCCCAAGAAAGGGGGATACACCGGATATTGTATGCAAATATAGCCCCCAACCGGCGGCTCTCTCAAAATTTGCATACGACAAACTGGTCACTCTGTAAGGGAGAAGCTGGTTGTTTATTGTCTTTAAGGTAGAGGGGAAATCGTGTTCCCCTGCTCTCCACATTCCCTTTTTAGGATGGACGGGCAGCAGAGATCATTTGGGAAATATTTACGAAACTACAGTATCCAGCGCTTTGGCGTCATGGGAGTCATGACCTCAAGCATCGTTTTTCGGCAACAGAACAATTACTTTTTGCGATCCCCCGAAAGCACAGTGTTGCCAAGCCCTGGCCCTGAACTTTGTTTCGAGCAAAAAGGTGATCTATTTGTCGGGTAGATTTGTCGGTGTGTCTGTCCTAAATCCATAAATCTAGGGTGGAAATTGGATTCAGCCAAATTCGGAACAACGCAAAAAAAAATTGGGAAAATTCCCAAATGATCTCTGCTAGCCTCCCCCTTCCATTCCCAAATGATCTCTGCCAGCCTGCCCCTTCCATTCCCAAATGATCTCTGCTAGCCTGCCCCTTCCATTCCCAAATGATCTCTGCCAGCCTGCCCCTTCCATTCCCAAATGATCTATGCTAGCCTGCCCCTTCCATTCCCAAATGATCTCTGGTAGCCTGCCCCTTCCATTCCCAAATGATCTCTGCCAGCCTGCCCCTTCCATTCCCAAATGATCTCTGCTAGCCTGCCCCTTCCATTCCCAAATGATCTCTGGTAGCCTGCCCCTTCCATTCCCAAATGATCTATGCTAGCCTGCCCCTTCCATTCCCAAATGATCTCTGCTAGCCTGCCCCTTCCATTCCCAAATGATCTCTGCCAGCCTGCCCCTTCCTTTCTGTGCTTTGCTCGTCCCACTTCCCTACAGTATACACCCATCCGTTTGTTCTCGTATTTACACGCACGCTGCACTCGGAAGCGTGGCCCCCAGTTCGCGGCACTTCACGCGACTACGCGCCCCAATATGGACACTTTTGGCAACAATACAAAACAATACAAAGTCAGGTGCAGGGAAAGCCGAAAGAGGCGTCGGAATGGTAAACATTTGGGTGCAGCGTTGCACCAGGGTCCGAAAGAGCAATTTTGCAAGTTGAAGGGGCCGGGTCCGTAAAAATTCCTGCTAGCTTGCCTGCAGTTTCCTGAAGAATCTCTGCTAGCCCGCTTTTTACCCAAACAATTACTGCAAACCAGCTCAGTAATGACAATTTCCACTGCCTTCCACCATGTAGCGAAAATTCCTCAAGAATCTCTGCTAGAATGCCCGTCTCGAGGGTAATTCCCCAGGAAACTCCGCTGGCCTCCCCACCTAACGACTCCCTAAGCCTAAGCCTAAGCTAAGCTTAAGCTGATCCTAAGCTAAGCCTAAGCCTAAGCTAAGCCTAAGCTAAGCCTAAGCCAAGCCTAAGCTAAGCCTAAGCTAAGCCTAAGCTAAGCCTAAGCTAAGCCTAAGCTAAGCCTAAGCTAAGCCTAAGCTAAGCCTAAGCTAAGCCTAAGCTAAGCCTAAGCTAAGCCTAAGCTAAGCCTAAGCTAAGCCTAAGCTAGGCCTAAACCCAGGCTAGAATCAAGGCATTTCAAGGTCTCCATCCACTTTAAAGGGGCGCTAAACCTTAACCCCATTTGCTTACAGTCAATGACAAGAAGAGTTGGCTGGTAAGGGCTTGTTGACATGGTGTGGCGAGGGAGAGAGACAGAGAGAGAGAGAGAGTGAGAGAGAGAGATACGGGACAATGCCTTCCTCCCCCATTCCCCGACGATCCCGATTACAGCCTGGATGCCTTTGTGTTGGCGGTTACGGTGGGTGTGTGTGGGGTACAAGGCGATACAAATATAGCCCCCCAGGGCACATAGCCCTCTCCCCCCTCGAGAGCCAACCAATAAAGCACCCCTTGTACCGCTCCGGCTGACCAATATGGAACAAGGACAAGTTGTGCCCGGTTGGGTCGGGCAACTCGAATTTACCTGGGAATTGCCAAAACGGGGGTTAACCAGCTAAGCCAAAGCCCAAATCCAAGCCTCAGCTCCACCTAAGCCTAAACCGAAGCCTAGCATAAGCCTCAGCAAAATCCTGGGTCTAAGCCTAAGCCTAGCCTAAGCCTAAGCCTAAGCCTAAGCCTAAGCCTAAGCCTAAGCCTAAGCCTAAGCCTAAGCCTAAGCCTAAGTCTAAGCCTCTGCTATAATGCCTGTTTTTTCAGATGATCTTGAGGTGAAAAAAGGTAGCCACTGTGCTCATGCTGTTCCTCAAAAATCTCTGCTAGCCAGCCTCGTATCTTAAAGGAACCAGGAAGTCGACAACCCGAAGATTTTATTGATTCGCTTCCTAAAGAATCCCTGCTAGCTTGCCTCGTTAGTTGAAATTAAAGAGCGCTAGGCATACGGTAGCAAATCCAGAAACTTGGAATCCATAAGAAAAACTCCCAAACCCAGAGATCGTCGCGCTTTGCGGTTTTTCAGGGAAGGGGTCACAAAATCTGAATAGCCCTTTTTCTCAAGTATCTTCGAGGCGAAGAAACTTCCGCCCATTGACCGACTGAAGATCAGCAGAATATAAAAAGGGTTTCAGAGATTCCTCTTTGTCTCTCTCTCTCTCTTCGTCTCTCTCATGCAAAAAACTTTCCCACGCCTTGTTACCTATTTCCCATCCCGATGACGGTACTTGAAATATGGGTCAAAAACGGCGAGGGATTTTTTGCAATTGGGTAAAAAATGGATCCGGAAAGTTACAGTGATTGTTGCGGGAATAGGAGGCGAGCTAGCATGGATCATTTGGGAATGGTAGGGGCAGGCTAGCAGAGATCATTTGGGAATGGAAGGGGCAGGCTAGCAGAGATCATTTGGGAATGGAAGGGGCATGCTAGCAGGGATTGTTGGAGATCAGCAATTGCGTTGACGATCAGCTCCCCAGGATTCAACTTTCCATTCTGAAAATTTAGCCAATAAGGTCGTTTTGCTCCAGATTCCAGGACCGCGTCGATGTTGTCAATCGGAATTCGGCACTGTAAAAACGAGAGAAAGGGTGAGAGAGAGAGATAGAGAGAGAGAGCGACCACCTTGTCCCCTCCCCGTATATTGTATTCATCCGTCGTCGTCCTATTTGAAGGTCGGGACCCTCTTCTTCTTGTTGCCCCTCCTTGACAAGATGACTGACCTACAATCCTGGTCCTCCAAAACCTAAAGGAGGATGAGGACATGTCTACTAGGGCAACCCGCCGCCCAGGGGGACAAAATGTTGCAAAACGGATCCGGGGACTGGGCTGGAATTCGGTGGCTGGCCGAGATTTTTAAGGAAAAGGCAAGGCTTAAGCCCAAACCTAAGCTTATTACGAGAAATAACGCTCTCCGAAATATGCAAGATGTCACCAGATGCAGTGGTATCTTTTTCTCGCTGTCTCTCCACTCTCTCGCTTTCTAAAAATTATTCAGAGACAGTTTCTGACGTAGTTTTGCATGCAGATTCCAAAAATCATAGTGAAAAACGCTAACGCTGGAGATTTTGAGGCGAAAACCTCATCCGAAGCCTGCACGACGTGTAGAAGGGACCACGCCATCTTCTGAATGATGTTTCTCGTCCATCTAGCTTTATAAAACTTTTCTGAAATTATTTTTCATGGAGTTTTGTCTGCAGATTCCGAAAATCCTAGTTAAGTTCGCCCGCTTTTCAGATTTCGAGTCGAAAACATCTTCTAATGCCTGCACGACGCGAAGAGGGTGCTTCATCAGCTTTGTCTTCATGTCTCTCGTCTCACTGGATTTCTAAAAATTGCCCCAAAACACTTTCCCGTGCCAATTTTGACCATGATTCCGCAAATTATAGCCAAGAAGCCTGTTCAAAAACCTCCCCAGCTGCAAATTTAATTTTATGCAGAAAATTTTGGGTCCCTCGAGCCATCCCCAGCTCTCAACACCTAATAATCAACAAGCCCATTACATCTCGCCGGACTCGTGGTGGGGAGTGCACAACTTTTTGCGGGTGCATTAGGACTCGTCCGGCTTGCCCGGCCACCAGCTATTAGTACCCACCCAAAATAATGGGCAACGATGGGCCCATAACTATGGGGGGAGGGGGAATGAGTAGCTGAACACTCCCGGGGACACGGCCAAAGTGTCCGTTTTACACCCATCAACACACCGGGGACGGAGAAGAGCTCTCTGTCGTTCTCCCTCGCTCGCTCTCTCTCCCTCCCTCCTACTTGTCGCGCCTAAAAAGTGCCCAAAGTCAGGCCCAGGGAGAGCCCAAGCAGCCCATTTTCTCAGCCACATAACGGGACAGCAGTGCACCATCCGGGTGGTCTTTTGGTGGCACGAAAATGTGGTGAAACCTTGAGAAGCTTTCGTTTTGTACAAGCCAAAGCCAAAGCCTAAGCCTAAACCTAAGCATAAGCCTAAGCCTAAGCATAAGCCGAATCGAAGTCTAAGCCTCGCGGAATTGTAAGCCTAATCGTAAGCCTGAGCCTAAGTTAAGCCTGAGCCTGAGCCTAAGCTAAGCCTGAGCCTCAGCTAAGCATAAGCCTAAGCCCAAGCCCGTTCAGAAGCATATGCCCAATCTAAGCCTAAGCCTAACCTAAGCGAAAGCGAAGCAAACAGCAGCTAAGCCTGGGCCTAAACCTCAGCCTACCGCCTAAGCCTAAGCCTAAACCTATGTCTATTCCTAAGCCTAATACCAAGCCTAAGCCTAAGGATAAGCCTAAGCCCATGCAAAAACCTAAGCCCAAACCTAGCCCTAAGTTTCATCCCTTTAATAACCCCGCACTACCTCAAGCTCAAGCTTCCCTGGTGGTCACACGGTGGCGCGCGCGTCTACGCGCCGCCATGCGTCACCAAAAAGGAGGGCCGCCTTGAGCCTCAGTTTTTCTGAGAAAAGGGGCAGCGTGAGAGAGAGGGAGAGAGGAAAACAGAGAGCGAGGGAAAAAGCGTGCAAAAACAGGGCATGCCCTCCCTAGCGGGCCGCCACTTTGATCCGTCCCTCCCCTCCTCAGCCTCCTCACAACTTTTTCAGTTGGAGGGAGCCGGAGCTACGGTAGGGCACGCTCTTATGATTAGTGGCATCTGGGAGGGGAAGGCATGTGTCACCTTGGCTTTCGGCTTGGATTTTAGGGCCTGGAAGGGATAGGCAGGCTAGCAGAGATTCTTTGTATTTGAGGAATTTTCTCTCTTTTTCCTCTCTCTCTCCCTCTCTCTCTATCTGTCTCGCTCGCTCGCACGCTCGCTCTCTCATTCTCTCACCATCTCACTCTCTCACTCTCTCACTCCCTTACTCTCTCACTTTCTCAGTCTCTTACTCTCTCACTCACTCTCTCTCCCTCTCGGTATCTCTCACTGTTTCTCGCTCTTCCTCTCTCTCTATCTCTCCCTCTCTCGGCATCTGCTGCCACGAGTCGGAATGTGGACGCTCTGGCCGATGTGGTAACGATGACATCGAGGGGCGATAATTCGAGTTTTTGAGGGTGTGGACCGTGGCGCGTTGTCACCCCCGAGATGGGCCCTTCTTAAGGCCCATCTGGAAGCTCGGACAAGGGCCCATATCTCATCCAGGCTCGCCACCACCACCCACCATCCCGCGCACACTCCACATGTCAAAAGTTGGACTTGTGGAAGCGAGTCGCTTAAGAGGCGAGGGAGAGAGAGAAAGAGAGAGAGAGAGAAGGATTTTTATTTATTTTGCGCCGGGGCGAGCTAGCAGAGATCCTTAGTGAAATAGCGCATTACCGAAAACGGTTTTTCCAAGGAAATACTTAAAAGCAGGCTAGCAACGTTTTTTGCGGAACGGAGACTGCCGGTTAGGCGCATCGATGAAAACCGGTTGACTTCGACGTCACTACCGCACCACATACCGTAATCCGCTGATTGCAGTACACACGCTCTCTCTCTATCTCTCTCTCTCTATCTCTCGCTCACTCTCTCTCCCGCTTTCTCTCTCGCAATTTGAATAAGCGATGCCTCTAAATTACCCAACCTATCCGCTGCTTGTACTTTTCCATCCTGATGAACCAAAAGCCACATCCCCCTCCTATAATGTGCCCTTTTCGGATTGGTGCTGGGAGCGGCATTTGCCCAAATTTTCGGTTGGTGCGGCACCAATAAGCCGGGCCGATGAATCCCCGGCTGGTGAATCGGCAAGAAGGGTACGGGAATTGGTGCCTTCGGGCGATCGTAGTCAAATTTGAAAATTCCCTAGGAATCCCTGCTAGCCTGCCTTGTACCAAAGAATCTCTGCTTGCCTGTACTTTCCTAAAGAATCTCTGCTAGCCTGCTTTCCCAAAGAACCTCTGTCAGCTCGGTTTTTCCTCAAGCATCTCTGCTAGCCTGCCCTTTCCTAAAGAATCTCTGCTAGCCTGCCCTTTCCTAAAGAATCTCTGCTAGCCTGCCCTTTCCTAAAAACTCTCTTCTAGCCTGCCCTTTCCTAAAGAATCTCTGCTAGCCTGCCCTTTCCTAAAGAATCTCTGCTAGCCTGCCCTTTCCTAAAGAATCTCTGCTAGCCTGCCCTTTCCTAAAGAATCTCTGCTAGCCTGCCCTTTCCTAAAGAATCTCTGCTAGCCTGCCCTTTCCTAAAGAATCTCTGCTAGCCTGCCCTTTCCTAAAGAATCTCTGCTAGCCTGCCCTTTCCTAAAAACTCTCTGCTAGCCTGCCCTTTCCTAAAGAATCTCTGCTAGCCTGCCCTTTCCCAAAGAATCTCTGCTAGCCTGCCCTTTCCTAAAGAGTCTCTGCTAGCCTGCCCTTTCCTAAAAACTCTCTGCTAGCCTGCCCTTTAAACCCCCCTTGGCGGTAATCCGTTTGGTGTCCGTCGATAGGTGCGTAGTGTTGTGGTGTTGAGTGGGTGTGCGGGTCGAAATCGTCGTGTCCCTTGCCAATTGACGGGTGGCTCCAGGAAATTGCTCAATGGGCCATGGTGGGACAGTACGCTCGGCTCCTCCGGACGAAGAGACCACCACTCGATTGGCCCCCAAACTTTTACCGCTTTTTAGGGTGAGTGGATGCTCGAATGGGGCTTTTTGCCCGCCCGACAACGGTTTGAGTCCGCGTGAAAAAGTGGAGGAAATGACCTCCGTTTTCCGGGGTCTAAAGGGAATGAGAAGAAAGACATGATTTTGCATTTTTTTTTGAAAGCCAGGGCAAGCTAGCAGAAATTCTGTAGGAAGGAGCAGGTATCCTTGAGGCAGGGCGGACTAGCCGAGGGTTTTTAGGAAAGGGCAGGCTGGCAGAGATTCCTTAGGAAAGGCCGGCTAGCAGAGATCCTCGGAACAAGCGTCTTTATCATAGTTTTTCCAGACACGCCTTTTTCACACCTTTTTATGTCCGATTTCAGGCCTTGACAGCCACGTTTTTGTAGATTACGAGATGTAAAAGCAACTGTAGCTACAGCAGTCGGAATTGGATTTTCGCCAAAAATCCATGCTGTCGGCCAGTAAATTTTACCTTGCCAAACCCTTTAAGGTCCCCTTTCGCAATTTTAAAGAGTTTTTGGCCTTACCAACCCCTTTAAAACAGATTTTCTTGCTTCAAAAACCAACCCGGGGTTTTGCGGTTTCGCCCGTTCCGAGGTGGAGACGGTTTTACCGTTTCCCCGCTCCCCCCAATTTGCGTAGATGGTAATCAGGTGGGGGAAGGCGAATCGAGGGAAGGAAGCGACTGGCTCGACTTCGATCGGGCCGGAAGATCTTGTCGACGGCCAGGGAATAAATCTCCAAAAACCGTTTAGGGGTGCGCATCGCTGGCTCCTCTGCTCGTGCGCCTCGAGATGGTTACCTGAAGCGCGCGCATCGGCCAAGGACAAAAAAAGAAACGAAAATTGGTTCAGTTTCACAAAAACTTTCAAAAATTCTGCCCAAAACTGGCCTGCCCCTTCCATTCCCAAATGATCTCTGCTAGCCAGCTCCTTCAATTCCCAAATGATCTCTGCTAGCCTGCCCCTTCCATTCCCAAATGATCTCTGCTAGCCAGCTCCTTCCATTCCCAAATGATCTCTGCTAGCCTGCCCCTTCCATTCCCAAATGATCTCTGCTAGCCTGCCCCTTCCATTCCCAAATGATCTCTGCTAGCCAGCTCATTCAATTCCCAAATGATCTCTGCTAGGTGGTGCCTCTCAACTCGCCCTCCTCCTTCCCAAAAAAGTTACGGTACTTACCTTAATCTAATCTCCCCCACCGTTAATATTCCTTTAATCCATTCCGCAGTGCTATCCGTGTCATTTAATGATTAAGGATGTGTTGAGTAGAGAAGATGGATGCCATCTGTCGCTCCCTATTTGTCGCCCTCCTTTCCCCTCAATTTATCCGTTCCCACGGTAGTCCAATCGGTCCAAAGAGTGATTGCCCTCGGTCTCCCCCTCGGGACCCTTTTGATCCTCCCTAAACAGTGACCCCACCGACACCGTATGGTCTCTGGAAACAGTGGCAGGCTAGGGCAGGCTAGCAGAGACCTTTCGGAAAGGCAATCTAGCATAGATTATTCAGGAAGCGGAATGCCAAGATATTGTTTTGGAAAATGACATCTAGCGGAGATTCATCAGAAATGGCATGCTAGCAGAGATTCTTTGAGAGCTCCAAGGCAACCTAGCAGAGATTTTTGAGGAAACGAGGCAGGCTAGCAGAGTTTCTTCAGGCCCCCAATTGATAGGCCTGCTAGCAGTGATTCTTCAGGAAATGCCAGGTTACTGTAATTCATTGCCCTTTATTTTTTGCACTTCCGCGATGCGTCTCTTGGGTTGGCTGATAGCATGGCAGGCTTCTCTCTTGGCTCCGCCCCTTTACCACCAGCGGGCCCGCCCTAAAAAAGCTTGGACGCGGAGAGTGAGGTGGTAATGGAGAGGCGAGGAGGAGTACGGAGCTTTCTCTTTACGCTAACGTCTTACTTTATCGAAATTTCAACCTCAAATTCAAGTTCCCCGTTCCTCGAAAGATCGACGTCATCGCAAAAATTCGGCGCCATTGAGCCTCTTACCTTGTTTTGGAGCGTCAGATACCTGTCTAGACCTAGTCCTCACAGGGGTCGATGCTCGCGCTTCCCGGTCCCTTTAGACTTACAAAAATACCACCTCGATCATCTCGTACCTTACCCAAACCCATGAAGATGCTATCTCATAGTCGCCAGGCCCAAAAGGCGGTCACCCCCTTTCCGTTATACAACTGTTTACGGTGTGCGGGTGTCGGTACGGAGGGCGACTAATTGCAGATTTCATGCGCCGGGGGGCATCAAAGAATTCCCGCTGGTTTGCGGAGATTGCGAGATTTTACGGATTGTAAATTCCTGAAGGTTTCGCCGCAAAGAATCTCTACTAGTTTGCCCTAAGTATAATCAAAAACTCTCTCTTCAATGCATATGTGTCAGCTTGGCGTCGTTCATCCAAAAAAAAATACATCTCGCAAAAATAATACTGGTTTTGGTAAATTTAACCATATTTTAATTGGCAAAGCAAGCAAAAAAAAACCTAGAAAAACATTTTGGTGAAATTTTTGTCGAAAGTCGATTCTTTTTCAAGTTTTTAATCCAAGTGAAAAAGGATGCTTAGGAACACTCCTCTTATTATGTTAGAAAAATTAAAAGTGGCCAAAAAACCTGCTACGCCCCGATAATGCGGATGAATCAGTATTCCTAAATTCCCTCTGCAAGTTGGTCACCGAAAACTGATCCATAAACGCTTGATTTTTGACCAAATATAGGTTTCTCAAGAATCTCTGCTTATGTGCAGAATTGAAAAGCGAAAAACGCAAAAAAGCATTCTTACCCTAGCTTCAGGATCGGATCCCGAGCCTTAGCCCCAAAAAGCAAAAAGCGTTGCCCATGGGTGGAATCGAACCACCGTCGCCACGGCCACAACGTGGAGTACTAACCACTATACTACATGGGCCGAGAGAGGGTGCGACCGGGGGCGCTGATAGGCTGTGCGTGCACCCCTGGGAACAGGGCCAAGGAAGACGCCTTTTAGTCGGCTTTTTATATTGATTCTTGTAGTCCTTTTCAAACATAAAAAATATAGGTAACTTTGTTCAGCATCTCTGCTAGTCAGCCTGTCGGCTTAATTAATTAAACTATCAATTTGCATAAGTTTTTTGGCTGTTCCCGCATGATCTCTGCTAGATATATTCAGCACGACCTCGCCCCGTTGTTTGTGTCATATTTATGGAAATTAGGGTGAAAATCTTTCTCGATACCCCCATGAAATATAATTTTCAAATCAGAATTTCATATTTTCTAGGCCCTAAAATATCGCTGCTAGTTTGCCTGGCGTCGTTTGCGCTAATATTCACGCTCCATTCTCGCAATCTCACGTTTCCCAAAGAATCTCTGCTCGTTGACTTTCCTCAAGAATCTCTGCTCGTTGCCTTTCCTCAAGAATCTCTGCTAGCCTGCCCATTCCTAAGAATATCTGATAGCCTGCCCTCTCCTCAAGAATATCTGATAGCCTGCCCCTTACTCAAAGATCTTTGCTAGCCTGCGTTTCCTCAAGAATATTTGCTTGCTGTCTTTCTTTAAGAATCTCTGCTCGACTGCTTTTTCTACGAATGCTTACTAGATTTTTCTCCTTAAGAATCACTGCTAGCTTTTTTCCACAAGGATCTGTGCTAGTTGTCTCACCTTAATTTTCCTCAAGAATCGCTGCTAGCCCGCCAACCATGACCGATCCCCTGAATCCATTTCCCCCGAGTGTTGCCGTGTGTCTGGCGGGCAAAGCCTAATGTGTCGACGGTATCTGGAGTCGAGATCTGGCCGGTGAGAGAGAGCAAGAGAGAGAGAGGGAGAGAGAGAGAGAGAGGGAGAAACCTCCGAGGGAAAAAGAGACATGGCAACACCTCGAGTAGCCGCGTTCGGCCGTCCGTCCCTTTCTAAAAAGTGCCCCTTTTCGGCACTTTTTTGAGCGCGACACGCCCGACCGGCGGCTGGGTTGATGGATGGGACGGTGTTCGCCCATCGCTCCTTGATATCTCTCACTCTCTCTCGCTTTCTCTCTCTCCCTCTTTCTCGCTCTTTATCTCATTTTCTGAGTTCTCTAGTGCCCGAAGGGCTGCAGGGCGTCGGGAGGACAAATCGCCGACACACGACCCCGGGATTTGGCTCGGAGGGGTACGGTAGCCCGAGAGAATGTTGGCTTGGAAAAACTTGAATGCGGTCTATCTCCCCTTCTCTCTCTCTTTCTCTCTCACTTTCTCTCTCTCTCCCTCTGTCGCTCTCTATTCCTCGCTATGTCACTTTCGCTATCTATCTCTTTCTCTAACTCTCGCCCTCTGTCTCCCAGGCAAGCTAGCAGAGATTCTTTCGATTCTTTGTACATGGCAGAGAGAGATCAGAGAGCAACGAGAGAGAGAGGGAGAGAGAGAAGGCGTAGATTCTAATCCAAAGGCTAGCTAGCAGAGATCATTTAGGAAACACTCCTCGCTTCTCAATCCTTTAAAAGCCCTCCCTCGCGACGAAGCACTTGATGCCCTTATAATATTGAGGGCTGGTGAGGGCCACGTGTTGGTGTTTCCCATGACCGTTCCCCCAATTATTATGATGGTCCCGCCCCGCGCGCGCGCTCCGCTTGTGCGATAAGACCTTTGAGGAGGGCCGCGTCGCTTTCTCTCTTTCCCTCTCTCACTACACAGTACCCTACTGTACTCTGGACGGCCTTGCGGGGTCGTCGGCCAGTTATCCTTACCAAGGCGGCCAATAGCCATCATCAATGCTTTTATTGCGCACTTGCACTGCTTAGTACGGTGGGTGGCGTTCCCAAATGATCTCTGCTAGCCTGCCCCTTCCATTCCTAAATGATCTCTGCTAGCCTGCCCCTTCCATTCCTAAATGATCTCTGCTAGCCTGCCCCTTCCATTCCCAAATGATCTCTGCTAGCCTGCCCCTTCCATTCCTAAATGATCTCTGCTAGCCTGCCCCTTCCATTCCCAAATGATCTCTGCTAGCCTGCCCCTTCCATTCCCAAATGATCTCTGCTAGGCTGCCCCTTCCATTCCCAAAAGATCTCTGCTAGCCAGCCTAGCCCCCCGACTCAATTACAATACCGGCTAGTACACCCTACACCTAGTTACAAGCCAATTTTCTCGATCGCGCCGTTCCCATGACCGTGCGCCCAATAATCCCCCGGCCCGGCGCCAGATAACGGGTTACGGTAGCCAAACAACACGATACACCTCTGGACGATACCCCCTGGGCACACTTCCCTGAGCCTACGCGATGCTCCTTTTTCCGCCTCCAATCCCTAGATAAGCCGCAGTTTGTTTGCTGATATGTTTATAGATGCGTCCCATTTGGGGGAGCACCCTGGGAAACCGGGTAGGCTAGCAGAGATCATTGGGAAAGGGAAGGAAAAACCGAAAACCGAGATCCTTTTCCCGATTCATCCATTCGCTACGCGCGACACCTAAAAACGCCCTTTGATCCGGGGATTGCGCAATTGCACGCCCATCCCCGGGTGGGCCATCAAAAATCGGCGCAACCCTCGAAAAACTCATTTTTTTGGGTCCTGGAGTGGTCCGGCGAACTATTCCGGCAAGTCCGGGATCCTTGGTTTTTGTGGGTGAAAAAATGGGCGGTGCCGGCTTTGAAATGGGTCGCTTTGGGACACCTGGCCCAGGGTACGGTATCGCGGAAATTGGGTGTGCGAAGTCGCGAAACAATTTCCCAAAAGATGCCCGTTTGGGAAATTTTGCAAAAGGATCTCTGCTAGCCTGCCCTTTCCTAAAGAATCTCAGCTGGCTTACCGTTTTCCAAAAATCTCTGCTACCCTTTGCCTGCATTGTTTTTGTTGTCGTCCCACATAACCGGAGGCGCCGTTGTGTGTACAGTCGCGTAGCCGGAAGTGCTAAAATCAACCGGACACCCAATTTTGTATACCAGCTAGATTCCAATCTTTGTGATGGCCCGCCCGGATTATGTGTCAACATTGCCGCCGGCGTTTTCACGCCCGGCTGTGGGAAACTTGGAACTTGGGGAGCTAGCAGCGATTTTTTCAAAAAATGGGTTAGCACTGCAATTTTGGGAAGAGCAGTCTATCATAGATTCTTTAGGAAAGGGCTGGCTAGCAGAGATTCTTAGGAAGGGGCAGGCTAGCAGAGATTCTTGATGAAAGGGCAGGCTAGCTGAAATTCTTTAAGAAAGGGCAGGCTAGAAGAGATTCTTTAGGAAAGCGCAGGCTAGCAGAGATTCTTTAGGAAAGGAATGGCTAGCAGAGATTCTTTAGGAAAAGATCCTTTATTTCTTAAAGAAAAACTTTCCAATTGATCTCGACCATCCACTCGAGCTAATTCCCCAAGGGCATGATTCCCATGACGATCTCAAGTTGAGACGATCCCAACAAGCGGAGACACTTTGCGGAAAGCCCCCCAAGGGGCCCAGATTAAGCCGGGGCTCATGCCGAAAAGGTGGGATCCCAGCCGGCCAAAACAATATCGAGGGGTGGGGAGGGAGGGGGGCGGTAGATATGAAAGGGAGGGAGAGAGAGATTGCCTCAAGGCATTGAGGGCCATGGGAAAGTCACTGTCAAGAAGGAGATGGGCCCTTCGGATATTGACACACCAACAAACACTGTGATAAGATGAGGAACCACTGATTTGAACCTGGGATTGGGTATTTGGATCTGATTAGATTCCGTAAGGAACTCTGCCAGCCTGCCCTCTCGGAAAAGATCTCTGCTAGCTAACCTGCGCACCTCTGCTTCCCAATGAACTCTGCTAGCCCGCCTGCCCTGACAAAATCTAAAAAGCGCTACCAGTATCCTAGGGATCCCTGCTAGCCTGCCTTCTCCAGTTGTCCCTGCAAGCTTGCTCTCCAACCTGGTGCTCTCCAATGAACTCTGCTAGCCTGCCCCTTCCATTCCCAAATGATCTCTGCTAGCCTGCCCCTTCCATTCCCAAATGATCTCTGCTAGCCTGCCCCTTCCATTCCCAAATGATCTCTGCTAGCCTGCCCCTTCCATTCCCAAATGATCTCTGCTAGCCTGCCCCTTCCATTCCCAAATGATCTCTGCTAGCCTGCCCCTTCCATTCCCAAATGATCTCTGCTAGCCTGCCCCTTCCATTCCCAAATGATCTCTGTAGCCTGCCCCTTCCATTCCCAAATGATCTCTGCTAGCCTGCCCCTTCCATTCCCAAATGATCTCTGCTAGCCTGCCCCTTCCATTCCCAAATGATCCCTGCTAGCCTGCCCCTTCCATTCCCAAATGATCTCTGCTAGCCTGCCCCTTCCATTCCCAAATGATCTCTGCTAGCCTGCCCCTTCCATTCCCAAATGATCTCTGCTAGCCTGCCCCTTCCATTCCCAAATGATCTCTGCTAGCCTGCCCCTTCCATTCCCCAAATGATCTCTGCTAGCCTGCCCCTTCCATTCCCAAATGATCTCTGCTAGCCTGCCCCTTCCATTCCCAAATGATCTCTGCTAGCCTGCCCCTTCCATTCCCAAATGATCTCTGCTAGCCTGCCCTTCCATTCCCAAATGATCTCTGCTAGCCTGCCCCTTCCATTCCCAAATGATCTCTGCTAGCCTGCCCCTTCCATTCCCAAATGATCTCTGCTAGCCTGCCCCTTCCATTCCCAAATGATCTCTGCTAGCCTGCCCCTTCCATTCCCAAATGATCTCTGCTAGCCTGCCCCTTCCCATTCCCAAATGATCTCTAGCCTGCCCCTTCCATTCCCAAATGATCTCTGCTAGCCTGCCCCTTCCATTCCCAAATGATCTCTGCTAGCCCGCCCCGGCTTCGATCAAGCTTTCCAAATCCGTGTCCTGATTCCCGCGCAAACACACTTTTTTTCCTGAAATAATTTTTTGCAGCTTTTAATGGCCTTGCAGCCGGTCTTTCCATGTTTTTACAAAAGCCGTTCCTACGTGGATAGGATAGTTTTGGAAAAGAACTAGAAAAGGAAGTGGGGGTATGTTGCGAGGCGGTGCGAGCGGAGGGCCATAAACGGGCCGGGGGCAAGACAAATGGGCATTCGGGAGGAGGGGGCTCACAGGTAGCAGAGCCCGTGCTCCCCTCATCCACACTTCCAAATTTCCATCCAACCCCCCGGTTGCATCGAATTTCGGTCATTTTATAGCCTCTACGCTCTCCGTTCGTCTTGTTTCTCTAAGCCAAGGACGGCGAACACCAAAATGCATGATAGCGCTGATTAGGGCTTTTAAAAGGGCTTTAAAGGGACCGGGAAGCGCGCGAGTCGACCCCCTAGATCCTCAGGTCTGGAAAGCTACGTGCCGCTCCAAAATACGACTTTTCGACATGTTTCATGGTTTTAAAGGGACTAGGAGGCCTGGAAAACCCACAATTGAATCGACTAGGTCTCGACAGTTACGAAACCAGCGAAAAGAAATCCGGATTTTTATTATTAGAAGTCTCCAGGGTTTTTAAAGGGACTGGGAAGCGCGCGACTCGTCCCCTTGAATCGACTAGGTCCCGACAGCTACGCGACACTCCAAAACACGTCATTTCGTATATTTCAGCATTTTGAAAAGGGCTAAAAAGTGTGAGAATCGGTCCCTTCGATGGACTAAGTCTAACCAGCTACACGAGGGGCCATAACACAAAATTTCGTAAAATTTTAGGCCGCTTAAAGAGACTAGCAAGCTTGAAAATCGACACCTTGGATCCACTAGGTCCCGACAGCTACGATGCCGGCGAAAAATTACATTTCAAGTTTTTCAGTCTCATTTGTTAAGCTTCGCCAGCTTTCCTCCTAGCAAATTTTGCAAATTAGGTCAATGAAACTTTCTGAAAGAATCCCTGCTCGCTTGTCTGGACCTTTTGGGGAACTGATAGGCTAATGGCAGACTTTCAAGCACCAGTTTCGGGCCCTGGGGGCACGTTCCCTTTAATGTCGTCCATCAACATTCAAGCAACCACCGGTATCATCTCCTTTGGCGGCGAAATTATCAGAAACGACCACCTGTTGTGGTGCGGAAGCTAGCACAGATTCTTAGGGAAGTCATTTATTAACCTATTTAACCTTCGTCAATTTATTATTTGTCTACAACGCTGGCAAGCTAGCAGAGATTCTTGAGGAAAGGGCAGGCTTGCCGAGGTTTAACATGCTCCCCAATGATAACTGCTAGCTTTTTCTTGATAAATTTCGCATTGTTTCCTCAATCATCACTGCTAGCACGCCTGATTTTGTTTTCTTGCTTCGCTTAAATTTCCTCAATTTTCTCTGCTAGCCAGCCTTAATTTCCTGTTAGTCTAAATTTTCCTTAATTGTCTGAATTTCCTCTTATTTACTCAACGATCTCTGCTAACCTGCCTGATTTCTTGAACCTGCTTTGCTTAAATTTCCTCTGCTAGTTTGCCTGTAGCCGTTTTTTGCTTTTTCCTCAAAGATCCCTGCTAGCTTGCCTAAATTTTCTATAGCCGTTATTCCCTGTTTCCTGAAACATCTCTGCTAGCGCGCCTTCTCCACGAACAGGTGGTTTTCTGCCTCTAATTCCCCCGCCAAAGCCCACTTCAATTAGCATTAAAGGGAGCGTGCCTCGGGGCTACAAAACGGGTGGTCGGCATGTCTGCCATCCGTCTCTTAATTCTCCCGATAAAGGGAAACCACTATTTTTAAATGATATAAATGGATCAGTGGTTTTGATATTGGTGCCGACAAGGGGTCTGCCAGATTCAAAATATACCCCGGGGGCACCCACCCGACCCTTTATCTCCCAGTGGCTGTTGGTGCACTTGTTAATCACAAAGTGGCAGCTCGTTTATTGTCTTCCGTTGCGTTTTTCTTTAAGAATCTTTGCTAGCCTGCCCTTAAATGTTTTTTGACTTCCGGTTCCCAAAAAATCTCTGCTAGCACACCTCCAAGTAATTTTTGTATCCGGTCCTGAAGCATCACTGCTAGCCTGCCTCAAAAATCTAATTTTTTCCATTTCCTAAAAATCACCGCTAGCCGGCCCATACATTTTTTTGACTTCCGGATCCGCAAATAATCTCTGCTAGCTTGCCCTAGGCATAAAATTACCGGCTTTTTTCGCAATGAATCTCTGCTAGCCGACCTCGAGATTTGCCCCTCGAGATTCAAAATTCCTTCGACATTTTTCTGTAAATTTGTTGCTTCCGATTCCTAAAGAATCACTGCCAGCCTGCCCTTACCTTTTAGACCTTCGCGCTCCTCAAGAATCTTTGCTACCCTGCCTCCCTTGAGATTTCTATCAATTACTTACCATTCCCTTTAATCGATTGATTTACCAATATCTCTCTCTCTTTCTCTCTCTCTCTCTCTCTCCCTCTCTCTCGTCATAAATTCATGCCGCAAGCCCTCAGGAACACTCCTTTTTACGCGCGTGCTCCCCCCCCACCACTTGTTCGGCCTGCTTTCACAAAAAGTGGTGCCCGAGAGTGAGTTCCCGGAGGGAGGAAGGTGTTTTTAGAGGCTAGAGATTGGGTAGATCGAGAGAGATAGAGAGAGAGAGAGAGAGAGAGAGCGTGGAGCGCCCCGGAAAATGGGCGTGGCCTCGCCAGGCACCCGCCAGGGGGTTACGGTAGTCGGCCTCCCCCCTCCTCACCAGATTTATTGCACTCGGCGCCTCGGCCCGGGCCTTCCGCCCCGGAATCTCGGCCCCCTTTGCGATAGGCGCTATTCGAATAGAGTTAACCTTGGAAGTCTTTATTTGTCTCGCACTCTCTCTCTCTCTCTCTCTTTCGATCTCTCCCTCTCTCTCTCTCGCTCTCTCTCTCTCTCTCTCCCTCTCTCTCTCCCTCTCTCTATCCCTCTGGCGCTCTCTGCCTCTCCATCGTCTTTAAAAGCTTGTGTTTTGTCCTACCAGTCCCTTTAAACTTCTCATTTGCCTTCACAAACCCTTTAACGTTACGATACGTTGTTTCCGCAACGATACCTTTAAGACGTTTCCTTTTTTCCCATCGCAGTTAAAACCGATTGTTCGGACTTCACGATCCCTTTAACCCCCCAGATTCCGCTACACTCCGCGGTTCGCAACCGATCGCCGGCCGTTTTATTCAAATTACGACGCGTTTTCCCAGACGTAAAAACTGCGCGGTTTAACGGTCTCGCCGTGGCCACCTCCCGATGAAGTACCGTATATCGATTCCGAGACACGTCTGGCAACATCTTATCTGTTGCTACCTCACATTGTCTCTCTCTCTCTCTCTCTCTCTCTCTCTCTCTCTCTATCTCTCTCTCCATCTCTCTCTCTCCCTCTCTACAGGGTGGCCAGAAAAAAAAGTGCCTGGTTTGCACTTAAATATCTCGCTAGGGGAAACGAATCGAACCATCGTTACCATGCCAGAATGTTTAAATATGCTGGGTATGAAGAATAAACACAAGTTACTTTTTACGATTTTTGACGACCCTCTACTCGTTAAAAAGTCTTGAACATTTTTAAAAAAGTAGAAAACTTTGAAGACGAAAATAATGGAACTTTTAATGAATTAGCCGGACATGAAGGGTATCAAAATGAAGCTCTTGACATGCGCTATCAAACCTACGGTAAAGAATTTTGATCGGTTTAACTAGTCGTCAATAGGAGCGTTCGGAAAATCGGGACTTTTTCAGAATGGGCGATTCCGAATTGACCATAGAAACCGCATCGACGCCATAACTTTTTGTACTTGTTACATGTAATCCTAGTTGCCAAAGATAACCATGTTATAGTTTTAACTAAAACAGCCTAGAACTTCCAAATTCCGTCGACTTGGCAAAGTGCCAAAAATTTTTTTGATTGCGATTTTATCAATGTTAATGCCAAAAGTTAGTAGTTATTTATGTATTGCTAACTGCAAAATATTAGACATATCGGATGGTAAGGAAATTTTATCTAGAATTATTTCTCCAAAAAGTCCCGATTTTCCGAACGCTACTTTTGACGGCTAGTTAAACCGATCGTTATTCTTTACCATAGGTTTAATAGCGCATGTCAAGAGCTTCATTTTGATACCTTTCATGTCCGGCTAAGTCATTAAAAGTTCCATTATTTTCGTCTTCAAAGTTTTCTACTTTTTTAAAAATGTTCAAGACTTTTTAACGAGTAGAGGGTCGTCAAAAATCGTAAAAAGTAACTTGTGTTTATTCTTCATACCCAGCATATTTAAGCATTCTGGCATGGTAACGATGGTTCGATTCGTTTCCCCTAGCGAGATATTTCAGTGCAAACCAGGCACTTTTTTTTCTGGCCACCCTGTAATTAATTATGATTTTTTTCAGATGTATTCCTACGCGCCTCCCTATCCATCCTCCTCCACCAGCCCCTCCTACGATGGACTGGACAATTTGGAGCGAAAGGTGAGCCATTTTTTTGCTCTCACGCTCCCTTTAAAATCCTGAAAAAGAGGATCTTAACTTTATTCAATATTTGCTGATTTAAACCTTTTCCTGAAAAATTCTCCGGCTATCACACTCCCTTGAATGCGACAGACGTCAATTTTGTAAATTTTGTATTATTTTGGGTTTTTTTGCGTATTTTAGGCAATTTTTATACACTTCCCTTGTTGTCACGCCGCCTTTAAAACCAGCAATAGCTTCAAGATCCAAGATTTTAGTGATTTTTCTGGTGTTTCGTTTTTTTTGCTGTCTTGTAATACCTGGAGCTTGATTTTTATTTGAAGCCGAGCTGTCCCACACCCTTGAAAACAGAAAAAAATATTAATTTTCCACATTTTTCAAATGTTTAGATTATTGAGCTTTTCACGCTTTCCTGTCATGCTCCATTTAAGCCCCCCACAATCGACGTTTCGTAAACACCATTTCTAAAAATCCTGAATTTTTGCTTACTGTCACGCTCCCTTTAAATCCCCGGAGAGCCCTCGAAAATTTAAATTTCCGAATTATCCGGAGGCCATTTCGGCGCGTTTGTCTTGCAACAATTAAAGAAAAACCATCAAACCCAGTGACAACACCTTTTACAACTTTTCCCGACGGCAGGTGGTGGCATAGAAATTGGTAGCTGGAGGGTAGATCTGGGCGCTAAGCGGTGATGTGTAGTGGATAGGAGAGGGCAGCTGGGAAGCGATAAATGATTTGAAAACTAAACATTGAGAGAGAGCGAGAGAGCGCGAGAGAAAGCGAGTGAGAGAGAGAGAGAGAGGGAGAGAGAGAGAGAGAGAGAGAGAGAAAGATAAACGTCCTGAAGCTACGCAATATAATTTCGGCATTTCCGAAAATTCTCAAGCTTTCCATGGCGCAAAACGAAGCCAGTTGAGCTGATAAATTATCTATCACTTTCTCTCACCAAAATCCTAGCCTAAGTCTAGCCCAAGCTTTTCCGAAGCCTCAAATAAAAGTTTAAGCCCAAGCCCAAGCCCAAGCCTAATTTAAGCATAACCTAACCCGAAAACTCAGCTCAAAAAGCCGTTGATGGAGAAGCGGAGGCGGGAGCGGATCAACAGCTCGTTGGACCAGATCAAGGCCCTATTGATGCACTCGACAACGACGCAGAGGTAAGTTTGCAATTTCTCTCTCGCTCTCTCTCTTTCTTTCTCTCACTCTCGCTCGCTCTCTCTCTCTCTTAAAAATAAACTGATTGAGAAAATTGACCTTTTTTAGTTCAAAACTCGAAAAAGCTGACATTCTGGAGATGGCGGTCGATTATATTAAGCGGCTGGAGGATGAGGCACGAGGGAATCGATCGTCATGCTCCAAAGAGGGTTGGTGATTACGATGGAACGAGAGAGAGAGAGAGAGAGAGAGAGAGTGAGAGTGAGAGAGAGTGAGAGAGAAAGAGAGAGATAAAATTACTCACCATTTTAGAAGCCGCCGCCTACTTCAAGCGCGGCTACACGCTAGCGTGGGAGACTACGGGACGCTACGCGCAACAATATCTGTGCCAGGCCTTCCCACCCCAATCCGGCCCCCAAGCGCAGCAATTTCATCTGGAATTCGTCAATATGTTGAGGTAAGCCGATGCCTATGCCTAAGCCTAAGCCTAAGCCCAAGCCTAAGCCTAAACCTGAGCCTAAGCCTGATCCGAAACCTAAGCCTGCGCCTCGCCTATGCCTAAGCCGATTGCTAAGCCTTGTATGCCTACTTTCTGTAGAAACCTAAATTTAACCATATTCCCTAAATTTTAGACAAATCCAAAACCCTCCCGCATCAACAATCGGATTTCAACCTCCAAACCCACTGATTACGACAGCAAAATTGGTCTCACCGATTCCAGCAGGTACAGAAAAACGTTTTTTTATAATATTTTTGTAGTAATTTTATAAAATTCCGGCAACTAAATCTGACCCATTTTGCCTTAAATGTTCCTGAACTTTCAAAACTGAATTTTCAGGCGGTACCATCGCGAAGTTCTCCCCAGCCACGCCAGAATCCGCCTACGGTAGCTCTCCGGAAGCGGACACGAGTTTGGGCAGCACACGGTGCGTTTTTCAAGCCTCCGGAGGACAAAGAGAAATACAGTAGCTTTTTGGAAACGGAAAATTCATGATTTTTTAATCTATATATTTTCAGCTCCACGCAACACCAAAAACCTACGACACCCGTTGCCAGGCCCAGACCAATTGATGTTGTTGAGGTGCGGTAGTTTTGCTGATTTGATCTGGCAAGCTTGGAGAGATTTTTTGAGAATGGATGGGTCAGGCTAGCAGAGATCATTTGAGAATGGAAAGGGGCAGGCTAGCAGAGATCATTTGGGAATGGAAGGGGGCAGGCTAGCAGAGATCATTTGAGAATGGATGGGTCAGGCTAGCAGAGATCATTTGGGAATGGAAAGGGGCAGGCTAGCAGAGATCATTTGAGAATGGAAGGGGCAGGCTAGCAGAGATCATTTGGGAATGGAAGGGGCAGGCTAGCAGAGATCATTTGGGAATGGAAAGGGGCAGGCTAGCAGAGATCATTTGAGAATGGAAGGGCAGGCTAGCAGAGATCATTTGGGAATGGAAGGGGCAGGCTAGCAGAGATCATTTGGGAATGGAAAGGGGCAGGCTAGCAGAGATCATTTGGGAATGGAAGGGGCAGGCTAGCAGAGATCATTTGGGAATGGAAGGGGCAGGCTAGCAGAGATCATTTGGGCATTGAAGGGGCAGGCTAGCAGAGATCATTTGGGAATGGAAGGGGCAGGCTAGCAGAGATCATTTGGGAATGGAAGGGGCAGGCTAGCAGAGATCATTTGGGAATGGAAGGGGCAGGCTAGCAGAGATCATTTGAGAATGGAAGGGGCAGGCTAGCAGAGATCATTTGGGAATGGAAGGGGCAGGCTAGCAGAGATCATTTGGGAATGGAAGGGGCAGGCTAGCAGAGATCATTTGGGAATGGAAGGGGCAGGCTAGCATAGATCATTTGGGAATGGAAGGGGCAGGCTAGCAGAGATCATTTGGGAATGGAAGGGGCAGGCTAGCAGAGATCATTTGGGAATGGAAGGGGCAGGCTAGCAGAGATCATTTGGGCATTGAAGGGGCAGGCTAGCAGAGATTTTTCAGGAAACTAAAAACCTGATCATTTCCAGACTGACGACGACGATGACGACAGCCATTCCGAAGCGGAAGCCGGCCCTTCGCCAGCCAAGAAGGCCAAGCTTTGGCGCCCTTTTTAAGCGTCTTTTCGCTTGTTTTTTCATTTTTAAGATATTTTAATTACGATAGCAATGGCATTTTGCCAACTTTTAGACCCCCAATTGTCTAGACCAAAAAAAAAGTTTCTAGAGTTTCTAGAAAAATGGCTTTTTGCAGATCTCCCGGGCCTAGCCTTAAATTGTAATTTTTCCTCGTGTGTTGTATTTTTTGCATATTTGAATGTCTTTTATATTTTCTACGCATTGAATTGGTCGGCTTACTGTAGTTTTAAGGAACTTAGGCTAAAGCTAAAGCCAATCCTAAGCCGAAGCCAAGCCTGAGGCTAAGCCTAGGCCTAAGCCGAAGCCAAATGTACCTTGATGGCAAAAATCTGCAATAATTGATTCCGCCAATTCAAATTATACTAATTTCATCAATTTTCTGATGCTAATCCCACCATTTTATGCTAATTTTCGGGTTCCCTGCTCCACATTGTTCTCACCTCTGAATTCCACTACCACCGCTGCCTTCCCTCCCCTTGCCAAATATTTTGCCATCTATTGCTCATCTGATTTTATGCTAATTTTCGATATTTTTTGCCAATTTTTATGCAAATTAGGGCATGTTACGGTATCTAAAAATTCTCTAGCAAATCTATTTTTTGGACACCGAACACCTCCCTACGGTATCACTACCGTACCCCTGAATTCCCCCCCAAAAAAAACCACCACCAGCTTTCCGTTGCTACTATGGGTAAAAGAATATTGTTTTTTCCGTTACAAGCATTTTTATTGGATTTCTGGGTGCTTATTTTATGCAAATTCTGGTGCCTCACAAATTGATCGTTTTTCTTTCTCGTTTGACACTGTATTTTGTGACCCCGTGTGTGTTGATAAATGAATTTCGGACATGTTTTGTTACAAGATATCCTTAAAAAAGCCAGAGGGAGAGAGTGAGAGAGGGAAAGAGAGAGGGAGAGAGAGATAGAAAGAAAGAGCGAGAGATAGCGAAAGAGCGAGAGAGAGACAGAGGTAGAGAGAGACAGAGACAGAAAGAGGGAGAGAGCGAGAGAGAGCGAGAGGGAGCGAGAGAGAGCGAGATAGAAATAAGAGCGAGAGCGAGACAGAGGTAGAGAGAGACAGAGGTAGCGAGAGAGACAGAGACATAGAGAGAGGGAGAGAGTGAGAGAGTGAGAGAACGAGAGAGAGCGAGAGTGAGCCAGAGAGAGAGACAGGAAGAACTGGCAGAGACTTTTCAGGGAATATTGCTCTATCTTTGCTACAATGGCAAGGAGAGCTAGCAGAGATCTTTGAGGAGGCCAGCCGGATACCGTATACCTGCGTGGAGCATTTCATAATCTTTTTTCAGAAGGGTGTTTTGATTTGAAGCCACAGGGCAGGCTAGCAGGCATTTTTGAAGAAAGCCGGAACGAGCAGTGACACATACGAAATCAGCTACTGGCCCTGCGCCCTTATACTCCTGCGCAAGGTAGGCTAGCAGATATTCTTGCGGAAAACTCTGCTAAAGTTTCGATATGATCGACAGCCGCTACGACGATTCCACTACCGTACACCCACGCGGAATGTTGCGGAATCGTTTTTTTGTGGTCGACGATTCGAGCGATGCGCGCCGCTCCTCCCGACTCGATTCGCACATAAAACGGTCGTAAGGCGGCGGGTGCGCCGCGGAAATGAGTTTATCTTGGGAGGCGCGCGTTCCCGATGGGGTATCGTGTCAAGGGGGGAGCATCGTGAAACCATGGACAATATGCACAAGCTGGTTGATGTCTCTCTCTCTCTATCTTTCTCTCTCTCTCGCTCTCTCGCTTTCCCACCAATCAACCCAAAACAAACCATTATCAGTTTGGTGGCCCCCCTGCTACCCGGCCAATCCGAGATACGGGCGTGGGAAAAGCAAATATGCTAATTTGAATACTGGCTGATGGCCGGGAGCCGGGGATTGTTGCAAAGAAAATGATTTGATAAAAGGCTCTGAAAACATGAGAGAGAAATAGAACGGGAGAGAGAGAGAGAGAGAGAGAGAGAGAGAGAGAGAGAAAGAGAGAGAGAAAAGGGATAATGAGAGAACCTCAGGCCTCGCAAAGGATCTCTGCTAGCTGGCCCCGAGTTCTCAAAAAACACTGTCTCTAAATTCGCCAAAAATACCGACAAATGGTCTGGCAACAACAAGCAGGGCCCTTGAGGGGTTTTTTTCGAGGTAAAGGAAGGAAGATCTTTTTATTGCGTTTTTTTAACTGTTTAGGGCGGGCTAGCAGAGAATTTTGAGGAGATGGATCTCGAGACGCTAACCTTGCTGTCTGGCTTCCGTGAGATATTTCAAGGCATGCAGGCCGAGAATATTGGCGGAAAATCGTGGAAGTTTCAACAATATAGAGCAAGAGCTTGCGAAATAGAGAGCGGGAGAAAGAGAGAGAGAGTGAGAGAGTGAGAGAGAGCAAGTTTAACAAGACCAACTGAAGTGAACACCCCCTTGCTTTCGACATTGTTTAGAAATTCGCCCACTTTTTTTGTCGGGCATTTTAGTTTATATTGGGCCGTGCGAGTGTCTGGGCCGTGTTTCCAAATTGTCATCGAGTCACGTGTACTAGTCGCAACTTTTTGGGCATTTTTTAGCATAGAAAAACTTTATTTCCAGCAGTTTCTCATTTTCTGGCGCGTTTCTTAGCCTTAAATTTGTAGATTCGCTTTTAAACCGTATTAGTTCCCAAGAAATCAATTCTCGTATTTTAGAAAATGGAATTTATCAGATTTTGCAATTTTCGTAGTCTGTAGCCTATCATTAATGATCATTTCTTCGACTACCTCGTCTCGTTCAAATGACCACCAGATGTGTTCCACTTGCTTTCAGCCCGAAATCGATCCTCGAGGGGTCGCGAAACCGGATCCCCGGATATTACGCTCCGCTAAAACCTTTCATTTTGTCTGGCTTTTTTAATGAAACATTCTTAAATGCTAGCTATATCTTTAGGTGGAAAAATATCCGATTAAACTTTTATGTCCGATTAAACGCTTGATATGTTTTTTTTACAAAATAACAATTTTCAGATGAAAACTCGGGAAGCGTTTCGACTTCTTTTTTGCTGTCTTTGCCTGGCTACGGTCTTGGCCGGACCAAATTATTATTCGAAACGAGGTAGGCGAGAGAGAGAGAGAGAGGGAGAGCAAGAGAGAGAGAGAGAGGGAGAGAGAGAGAGAGAGAGAGAGAGAGAGGGGGGGAGAGAGAGAGAGAGAGGAGAGAGAGAGAGAGAGAGAGAGAGAGAGGAGAGAGAGCGAGAGAGAGAGAGAGAGAGAGAGAGAGAGAGAGAGAGAGAGAGCTAGAAAGACCACTTATTATTTTTAGACCCCTACAAAGCTCAACTAGTAAAATCGAAAAACGAGGAAAAGCCGGTCGGCTGGATGCCGAGTTGCACTGCTTGCATCGTCGGGGTCGAGGGGGCCAGGTAATTAGCATAATTTTGTCATGGTAGGATCCAGTAGGGGCAAAATTCGACCCCCTAACCGACTAGGTCTAGACACATACGTGACCCGCGAAAATACGTTTTAAACCTGTTGCCGACGCCCTAAAATTGGGTTTTCCGTACACACATAGACTCATCGAGCGTAATTTGGCACTTTGGCACTTTGCATCGCTGTCGAGACCTAGCCGATGAAAAACGTTGACTTCCCAGGACCTCTAAAATCCATTAAAATCCATGCTTTTAGGCTGATCATCAAGTTCGACAAGAGCGAGGGAGCCATTCTCCTCTTCGCCCAGGCTATATGCAAATTGTTTGCACATCAGACGTGGGCGATTTGTGGAGGGATTAGTACGCAATTTCGGGTGGGAAATTTAACTGAAAATTTAGAAAAAATTGTTTAGGAAGAATTCTTCTACGTTTTTCGGCAGATGGATTTGACGAGCGCACAGGTTAGAGATATCTTTCTTTCTCTCTCTCTCTCCCTCTCCGTCTCTCTCTTTCGCTTTCAGAATCCTTTTAGATTTGCGGCCTCTTGCTCCCGGATTGCGCCGATCCGAACGACCCGACCCAGTCCGGATGGCAGGTGCAGATCCCGCCACGCCCCAAAACCCTACCATCACCAGGTAGATCTGCAAACTTAAAATGTCCTCCTGTCATGATCCCTTTAGTGAGATCAAAAGCGTGAGAATCGACCCCTTCGATCGACTAGGTCTCGACAGCTACACATCACTCCAAAACACGCGCCAAATTTTTCTCTACGCGCTGAATTAATGAGATTGCTTCGTGTTTTGGGGTGTCGCATGGCTGTCAAGACCCAGTCCAACGAGGTGGTCGATTTTGTAGTTCCTAGCCCATTCAAAATACAGGTGAAGTCAAGAATTTTAGCAAAACCGCCAAAAACCGACTCGATTCGCGTGCTGCAACTCTCCGATTTGCACGTGGATTTTGACTACAAGGCCGGAAGTGAGGCGCGCTGCGACGAACCGATTTGCTGTCATACCGAAACGGGTAAGCGTAAGCCTAAGCCGAAGCCGAAGCCTAAGCCTAAGCCTAAACCTAAGCATAAGCCGGAGCCTAAGCCTAGCCAACCTTTTTCAGCAACCCCAGCCCTGCCAGCCGGCTACTGGGGTACTGTAGCGGCTTGTGACATTCCACACCGAACCCTCGAAAATATGCTGGACCATATTAACCGGACGCTCTGGGTAAGTAGGGCAAGCTAGCAGAGATTCTTTGAGAAAGGTTGGCCGTTAAAACTAATAATTTTTAGGTAGACTACGTGCTGCTGTCGGGCGATTTTGTCAACCATGCTGATTGGGATTATACCGTTGAGGTGAGGGTAGACTAGCAGAGATCATTTGGGAATGGAAGGGACAGGCTAGCAGAGATCATTTGGGAATGGAAGGGGCAGGCTAGCAGAGATCATTTGGGAATGGAAGGGGCAGGCTAGCAGAGATCATTTGGGAATGGAATGGGCAGGCTAGCAGAGATCATTTGGGAATGGAAGGGGCAGGCTAGCAGAGATCATTTGGGAATGGAATGGGCAGGCTAGCAGAGATCATTTGGGAATGGAAGGGGCAGGCTAGCAGAGATCATTTGGGAATGGAAGGGGCAGGCTAGCAGAGATCATTTGGGAATGGAAGGGGCAGGCTAGCAGAGATCATTTGGGAATGGAATGGGCAGGCTAGCAGAGATCATTTGGGAATGGAAGGGGCAGGCTAGCAGAGATCATTTGGGAATGGAAGGGGCAGGCTAGCAGAGATCATTTGGGAATGGAATGGGCAGGCTAGCAGAGATCATTTGGGAATGGAAGGGGCAGGCTAGCAGAGATCATTTGGGAATGGAAGGGGCAGGCTAGCAGAGATCATTTGGGAATGGAAGGGGCAGGCTAGCAGAGATCATTTGGGAATGGAAGGGGCAGGCTAGCAGAGATCATTTGGGAATGGAATGGGCAGGCTAGCAGAGATCATTTGGGAATGGAAGGGGCAGGCTAGCAGAGATCATTTGGGAATGGAAGGGGCAGGCTAGCAGAGATCATTAAAAATTTAGGAGCACCTCCACGTCCTGCACAACCTCTCCTCCCTGATCGCCAAGTATTTCCCGGATACTCCAACTTACTGGGCGCTTGGAAACCATGAGGGCGTTCCTGTTAACAAGTAAGTGAAGACATGAAGCGAGAGAGAAATAGAGAGAGCGAGAGAGAGGGAGAGAGAGGGAGAGAGATAAATACAGAGAAAGCTATTTTTTAGCTTCGCGCCCCACTTTGCCCCTGCCAAATTCATCCCAACATGGCTGTACCAAGCTTTTCTTAACATTTCCGCGCCCTGGATGGATGCCGAAAATAATTCGACGGCTATGTAGTAAGTCAATTTTGAAGAGAGAGAGGGAGAGAGAGAGAGAGAGAGGGGGGATAGAGAGAGAATGCTCATTTTTAGCCGCGGCTCATACTCTACCGTACTCACGAAAGGGCTCCGTTTGATTTCTGTAAACACGGGATTCTGCGAGACGACGAATTTGTGAGTCTTTTTGATTTGAGTTAGACTTTCGAACTGCTTGAAATCGACGACCGAAGCTAAAAGATTATGCAAATAATTTTTTCAGCTTCCTATACTTGAACCAGAGCGATCCTGATGGAACAATGTCGTGGTTTGTTGCTGAACTTTTGAAGGTAGGTGATGGACCTCGATCTCTCCCTCTCTTTTTTCTTCTTTCTCTCTCCCCCCTCTCTCTCTCCGGCTCTCTCTCTTTAATCAATCGTTTTCAGGCAGAAGAAGCAGGCGAAAAAGTCCACATTCTGGGCCATATCCCACCGGGTGATGGCGAGTGTTTGGAGGGATGGGCTCGGAACTACTACAAGGTTATACAAAGGTAGTTTTTAAGCCTAAGCCTAAGCCTAAGCCTAAGCCTAAGCCTAAGCCTAAGCCTAAGGCTAAGCCTAAGCCTAAGCCTAGGCTTGAGCCAAACCCACGCCGATTCTAGGTTTAACGACACGATCCAAGCCCAATTTTTCGGGCACGTCCACTGGGATTACTTTACGGTCTTCTATGAGGACATGCACAACGTGGCTTCGGAGCCGGTGAGTTTTGTTGTCCCAAATAATCTCTGCTAGCTTGCCAATGGCTTGAGAAGATGGAAAAATGCAAAGAATCTCTGCTAGACTGCCTCTAACAATCCCAGGATTTTTAGGTCGGCGTCCTCTACGCCACGCCCTCGGCCACGACGTTCGAGGGCCTGAACCCGGCATTCCGAATCTATACGGTGGACCCAGAAAAGGGCTTTGTAAGGGTCTAGATTACGGTATCTAAGGCAACTTTAGGCAGTCACCAACTTCGACACGTTCTCCACCGATCTCAGCAAGGCCGACCAGACTCATCCGCCAGTGTGGACAAAGCTTTACTCGGCATTGGTATGGATTCCTAAAGAATCTCTGCTAGCCTGCCCTTTCCTAAAGAATCTTTGCTAGACTGCCGTTTCCTAAAGAATCTCTGCTAGCCTGCCCTTTTCCCGCAAGAATCTCTGCTAGCCTGCCGTTTCCTAAAGAATCTCTGCTAGCCTCGCTTTCCTAAAGAATCTCTGCTAGCCTGCCCTTTTCCTCAAGAATCTCTGCTAGCCTGCCGTTTCCTAAAGAATCTCTGCTAGCCTGCCCTTTTCCTCAAGAATCTCTGCTAGCCTGCCGTTTCCTAAAGAATCTCTGCTAGCCTGCCGTTTCCTAAAGAATCTCTGCTAGCCTGCCCTTTTCCTCAAGAATCTCTGCTAGCCTTTCCTAAAGAATCTTTGCTAGACTGCCTCTTTCCTAAGGAATCTCTGCTAGCCTGCCGTTTTAAAGGACAGTGGAAGTCAATCGTATATTCTTTTTGATTACTTCAATTTTTTAGACCGAATACAACCTCACCGATCTGTCGCCGAAGAGCTGGAACGGAGTCATCAAGCAGATTTTTGAGGAAGAAGAGGTTCATGATGACTTTTTCAGGTTGGTTTCTCTCTCTCCCTCTATCTCTCTCTCTCTCTCTCTCTCTCTCTCTCTCTCTCGATCTCTCTCTCTTCCTCGCGCGCTCCCTCTCCAGCTATATTTGTCAGACTAGCGACCCGTACCGACCCGACGACGTGCAATGCTGAATGCCAGAATACGCTGAAGTGCTCGCTACGATCCGGGCATCACAATCAGACCCTCTACTGCCCACCATCGGCCCTAAAATCTCATCTGAAGACGAATATGGTGCCACGAAAATAGACGGCTTTTGTACAAATTCTTTTACATACCTTTTGTTTGTTTTTAAACCACTTTATGGGGGTGGTTCTTGCTTAATAAATTATTGCCTTTGAGGATGCATGTCCAGTGAGGGTGAGAGAGAGAGAGGGAGAGAGAAAGAAAAAGAGAGAAAGAGACGAATAGAGTGCGCGAGAGCGAGAGAGTGAGAGCGCAAGAGAGAGAGTGGGTGAAAAGGCGAGAGAGTGAGACAGTGAGAGAGAGAGAGCTAGTTTCAAGAATCGTGCTCATCGCTGTCGTTTTCTCTTCTAGAACCTTTAAAATGGCAATTCCAATTCCTTGGTTTTTTCCTCAAAAATCTCTGCTAGCCTGCCTTCCCAGTCCCTTTAAAATAACGTTTTCAATGGCCGGCTCCGTTCTGCAGCTCACACTTTCCCTCGGGCTCCCAGCAACAGCGGGGCAATTCCCGCTCTCGCTTCGGGGGAGCTTTGATTGAGAATCTCCTTTTTTGGGGTCGAGATCACTCGGGGTGAGGGGGGGTAGATTCCGGTAATCATCCGGAATATTGGACTGTTTTTGTGCCGTGTCCCCTTGCCCACCTCCGCCCCGGCTAGTCCTGATTTCCTACATCGACCCCCGGCCGGCTAAAACCGCCATTTTTCGCTGGTCAACCCCCCCCTCCGCGGGCGGGCAGGTTACTCTTTTTCCGGTTTTGGTCTATGAACGGCTTGTTAATTTATATCCTAAACTTTCCTGAATAAGCCTAAGCCTAAGCCAAGCCCAAGCCTAAGCCCAAGCCCAAGCCTAAGCCTAAGCCTAAGCCTAAGCCTAAGCCTAAGCCTAAGCCTAAGTCCAAGCCTAAGCCTAAGCCTAAGCCCAAGCCAAGCCTAAGCCTAAGCCTAAGGCCAAGCCTAAGCCTAAGCCACAGCCTAAGCCTAAGCCTAAGCCAAGCCTAAGCCCAAGCCTAAGCCTAAGCCGAGGCTAAGCCCAGCCGAAGCCTAAGACCAAGAATAAGCCGAAACCTACTACTAAACTTTCCTAAATACCTGAAGAACCTCTGCTAGCCAGCCTTTTACTGGTTTGGGGCAGCAATTCCTCACAGGCCTTTGCCGGGTTTTTTTTTTACAGAAATTCCTTAAGGAATCTCTGCTGGCCGGCCGTCCATAATTTTGCTTCGTGGCTCCCCAATGGTCTCTGCTAGCCTGCCCACTCTCTGGATTGGCTGTTTCTTCAAGCGTCGCTGCTTGCCAGCAAAAATATTAACTTTGGTAGATGCCTGCCGCAATGATATTTGCTCGTGCTTCTCAAAAAATCTCTGCTAGCTTGCCGAGCTTTTTCGATCCTTAGCTTGGCGCGAAATGTCGCAAACTATATGCTAACCCTGCGGGAGAAGCGCTGCGAGCATGCTCATGTCAGTGTTCCTATCTCTCTATCTCGCTCTCTCTCTCTCTCTCTCTCACTCTCCCTTTCTCTCTTTCGCCTTCTTTCACTTCCCATAATCAAATTTTAGGCGCCTCTCCGGAGTTTAGTCCGAGGCCACGTACTACAAACTACAACGGGTTAACAGTTATCACCTAGCAACATGGTCGCCTCCTTATTATTTTTCGCCTTGATCTCATCGGCGTATGCTTGTGTCCCTACTATTCCTCCTACAACGACCGCACGTAAGATTTTTTAAAGACTATTTTAAACGGCCGAGGGTACTGTAGCCTAGCATAAATTCGAAGATATCTGTTTTTGACATTCTACTCAGGTCCGTGCTTCCACCCCAAATCCGGTCGATTTCCCATAGCAATCGGAAAATCAATGGGAAGTCGATCGAATCCACCCCGGTTTGCCATCGATTTCCGGGTGGATTTGGGGTGGAAGCAGCAGAAATCCGATCGCCGATCGGAAATTGAGAGGAAACCGATCGGATCCGATCGACTTCCCATCGGTTTCCGATGGTCCCTTCGGATCCGCCCCCCGGTCCTCCCCGTGCTTCCGCCCCCTTTCCGCTCATCCGCCCCCGTTTCCCATCGATTTCCATGCCTTCCACCCGCAATCCAGGTGGAATCCATACGGAATTCGGGTGGAAGCACGGACCTGAGTAGAACATTAACGCTATTTAGCCACCACCACCACCACAACCCTGCCGCGTAAGAGAAATGAATTAAGCTAGAAATTGCTGGTTGTAAAGTAGAGCTAATTTTAAAGCACGCACCCGTTACCGTAACCCAGTTAGCGAATGTGTGTGGAATTTGTTTTTTTGCATATCCGGCGTACTGTATTGGATTCCTGATTTTCAGCATGCTGCGGAATGCTGTCTACCTCTGCACTGCCAAGAAGAGCACCAACAAATTTGGACACATTTGAGCAGTGTTCAATTTTGAGGTGAGAGCGAGAGAGATGAGGGAGAGAGAGAGAGAGTGCGCGAGGGAGTGAGAGAACGATAGGGACACAAAGACGGGTGGAGAGATAGACAGAGGGAGAGAGAGATGGATCAAGAGCTATTGAGCTAGAGAGCGAGTGCTAGGCAAAAAAGAGACAGTAAAAGAGAGCGAGAGAGAGAGAGAAAGATAGGCGAGGCAGAGAGGGACTGTGAGCGAGAGAGAGAAGGAGAGAGGGAGAGATTGAGACGGAGAGCTAAATAGATAGAAAGGGAGAAAGAGCGCGGTTGAGCAAGAGCTAGAGAGCGAGAGAGAGCGACGAAGAGAAAACTATATAAAACGAGCCAAAAGCTAGTCCTTCCATTTTTCAGGAGAATGTCCTCAACGTGCCCAATCGATGGCGTCGTCTTCTGCGATGCCGCTCCGGATACAAATGTAATAATTTTTTTGACTAAAAACTACGACTACGCGACCCTCCTTTAGCCCGAGGGGATGCAAATTCAATTTTTCGACTCAACCGGAGCCGTGGTTAGGACGGTGACGAATGGAGGGACCTCATTGGCAGTAAAGGTAAGTGAAAAAAATCAGTTTAAAGGTACCAGAAAACTTGAAATCGACCCAGGTCGCGAGCTGCATTATACCAATATCTGGGACCTGCACTTGAAGTAAAATTCTAGGGGTTTTTTCAAGCGCTTTTAGGCGCGTCTTGTAGCTATCGAGAGCTAGCTGAAACCGGGAACGATTCTAGCACTTTCCGATACCTTTAAAAGCCCTGAAAACTTTAAGATGGTTCGCCGTAGTAACTTTAAATAGTAACTTCCTCGTGCCTTTTCCCTCAAAAGTTTGCTTCAAAAAGACAAGTATGGCACGTGGGATTGGCATACACGACGGCGGGAAGACCTGTCAGGTGCAGACAGATTATTTTGGGGTCTCTCGCAGCCAATCGCTCTCTCTCTCTCTCTCTCTCTCTCTCTCTCTCTCTCTCTCTCTCTCTCTTCGAACAATTCCGCCTCAATACCCTAGACGTTTGGAAAAAACGATGAATTTCCAGGTTCAATGTACCAATGGCGTGTGGACGGTGCTGACCGGTGGGAATCAAGTTGCAATTTCTACCGTAAGTCTAGTTTTTTATAGGGAGAGAGACAAACAGACAGACAGAGATACAGACAGAGAAAGCCGGTCATAAACCCAAACCGAAAATATCCGCCGGCAATATCCCCTTTTTTCAGGTCTCGTGCGCCCAAACCGGATCCCAGGGAGTCGATGCCGGATATGTGCTCGGATCGGCGATCAGTTGATCGACATTCCGATCCAAAACTAATAATTTTGCTCTTGATAATGCTATCTACAGTAGCCAACTAATAATCATCTCGAAATCAGGTCTCGAAATAAATGTGAAACATTGAAATTTTGGTTATCGCAAATTTTTTCGGGATTCATTTTTTGTGCGTCGTTGGTTTTTTATCGTTTTCAGAGACTTACAGAAGCACACAATTTACAGTGGTACACGTACAATTTATTTCTGATATAAATTAACTCATTTTTGTGCCTGTAACAATTTTATTTCCTCTCCGAATACTCGGACAGCCAGCTGACGAACCCCTGGCGGTCATCAGGGAATGGCATCCACTGAAAGGAAAGGGATATAGAACGAAGAGAGAGAGAGAGAAAGAGGGAGAGAAAGAGAGAGAGAGAGAGAGAGAGAGAGAGAGAGAGAGAGAAAGAGAGAGAGAGCTATTTAGAGAGAGAGAGAGCGAGAGAGAGAGATGGAGAGGGAGAGAGGGTGAGAGATAGAGAGAGAGCTATAGGGGGAGAGCGAGAGTGAGCGAGTGAGAGAGAGAGCGAGAGTGAGAGGGTGAGAGAGCGAGAGTGAGAGATACATACCATCTGCTGAACAACACGCCGAGGTCGGTCCATGAGGTCTGGCTTTTGGAGGGTGACGAGACGGTGGCGAGAATTCTACAAGAACTATTTTGAAATTGTAGCTTGAAAATGAAGCTAATTGTTTGATTTTTAGGTAATTTTGCACCTTACAATCTCAGAAAGCCTGAATTTCGTGGTCCTAAAGGTTAAAAAAATCGTAGTGTAAGATTCAGTAGGTAGGGTTTGCTTAGCCTTGGGCTTCGTTTAGCCTTACAATTAGGCTCAGGTTTAGGCTTACACTTAGGCTTACTGTAAAGTGTTTTTACTCAAGTTGGAGTTTCGATTCGAGACCAAGTGACTACGAGTACGAAATACGAGAGTAAAAACACTTTACAGTTAGGATTAGACTTGGGCTTAGGGTCTTGCTTATGGTTAAGCCGGCCTCGATTTCCCCGCTTTCTAGCCCCTTTAAGAAAATTTTCGAAGGGCTGGAACTCACCTCCAAGACACAAGTACAGCCCGTCCCGATACAAGACCAGCGTCCGCCAGACGTTGGGCACTAAAGTTTGCAGTTGATCCTAAAAGTTGCCCGCAACTACCGTACCTCTCCAGATGAAGAAAAGATCTTCGTATTAATTCCCATCAAGAAGCAGGGCAGCAAAACCGGGCATAGGAGACGGGTCATTTTGAGGAGGGGCTGTGGGCGATTAAAACTGGCTTAAATGGGCCTTTAGGAGGAGGATTGAGAGAGAGAGCGAGAGAGAGCGAGAGAGAGAATTTACCAAAAAAATTTAAAACTCTGACTAGGGAAGTGCGAATAAAAAACCCAGCAAACCGCTTAGCAAAAACATGGGTCTGATAGAGTCGGCGACGGGGATTCCGAAACTGCAATCAGAATTTGCTAAACGCTTAATACAAAAAGTTATGAGCATTTTAAGTTTTGCAGCACTTTGCTACGCCCTCCTTTATGAGCCTCTCCCAAATAGTGTTGTCCGCCTGTCGAGTAGTGTAGTGGCTAACTGGCCTGCGTCTTGGGCGGAGGGTCTCTGGTTCGACTCCCCGGGCATGCAAAACTTTTTGCTTTTTGGTCAAAGTCAAAAACTTTAGACTTTTTCAAAGTTTCGAAGTCCGAAATTTAGATTTTTGAACATTTTCTTTATTATTGACTGCTTGTAAGCTTACCTTACGAACAAAGGTGAATTTTTTTAGTGCCCTACCCGCAAAAGTACTTGCGCTCCCGCCATCACTTTGTAATCGGTTTCATGAATTTAGAAATTAAGAGAACGGTCTTTTCGACTTTGAAACTTTGAAAAGTCTAAAGTTGTTGGCTTTGACCAAAAAGCAAAAAATTTTGCAGGACCGGGGGAGCCGAACCAGAGACCCGCTGCCCAAGAGGCAGGCTAGTTAGCCACTACACCACTCGACAGGCGGACACCATTCTTTGGGAGAGGCTCATAAAGGAGGGCGTAGTAAAGTGCTGCAAAACTTAAAATGCTCATAACTTTTTGTATTAAGCGTTTAGCAAATTCTGATTGCAGTTTCGGAATCGCCGTCGCCGACTCTATCAGACCCATGTTTTTGCTAAGCGGTTTGCTGGGTTTTTTATTTGCACTTCCCTAGTGAGTTATCCTTAAAAATTTCATGGTCTCTTTGACGCCGACTGGAAGGGGTTCGTAGTTAACAAAAAAACCGAGTGAAACGAAGCGTTACTCCCCTTCTCTTAATTGGGTCCCGGCACGCCGCCCTTTCAAGCTGACCGGGGAACAAAGGAAATTTTCCCACGCCTAAAAATGCAAACTTCCAAAAACTCCTGATACCTGGAAGGCCGAGATTTTTGTGGGGAAATTAATGAGAGGCTCTTGGAAATGAATGAATAGCAAAGACTTGAATGGAGTGTCGGGGGGCTAACAGAGATCATTTGGGAATGGAAGGGGCAGGCTAGCAGAGATCATTTGGGAATGGAAGGGGCAGGCTAGCAGAGATCATTTGGGAATGGAAGGGGCAGGCTAGCAGAGATCATTTGGGAATGGAAGGGGCAGGCTAGCAGAGATCATTTGGGAATGGAAGGGGCAGGCTAGCAGAGATCATTTGGGAATGGAAGGGGCAGGCTAGCAGAGATCATTTGGGAATGGAAGGGGCAGGCTAGCAGAGATCATTTGGGAATGGAAGGGGCAGGCTAGCAGAGATCATTTGGGAATGGAAGGGGCAGGCTAGCAGAGATCATTTGGGAATGGAAGGGGCAGGCTAGCAGAGATCATTTGGGAATGGAAGGGGCAGGCTAGCAGAGATCATTTGGGAATGGAAGGGGCAGGCTAGCAGAGATCATTTGGGAATGGAAGGGGCAGGCTAGCAGAGATCATTTGGGAATGGAAGGGGCAGGCTAGCAGAGATCATTTGGGAATGGAAGGGGCAGGCTAGCAGAGATCATTTGGGAATGGAAGGGGCAGGCTAGCAGAGATCATTTGGGAATGGAAGGGGCAGGCTAACAGAGATCATTTGGGAATGGAAGGGGCAGGCTAGCAGAGATCATTTGGGAATGGAAGGGGCAGGCTAGCAGAGATCATTTGGGAATGGAAGGGGCAGGCTAGCAGAGATCATTTGGGAATGGAAGGGGCAGGCTAGCAGAGATCATTTGGGAATGGAAGGGGCAGGCTAGCAGAGATCATTTGGGAATGGAAGGGGCAGGCTAGCAGAGATCATTTGGGAATGGAAGGGGCAGGCTAGCAGAGATCATTTGGGAATGGAAGGGGCAGGCTAGCAGAGATCATTTGGGAATGGAAGGGGCAGGCTAGCAGAGATCATTTGGGAATGGAAGGGGCAGGCTAGCAGAGATCATTTGGGAATGGAAGGGGCAGGCTAACAGAGATCATTTGGGAATGGAAGGGGCAGGCTAGCAGAGATCATTTGGGAATGGAAGGGGCAGGCTAGCAGAGATCATTTGGGAATGGAAGGGGCAGGCTAGCAGAGATCATTTGGGAATGGAAGGGGCAGGCTAACAGAGATCATTTGGGAATGGAAGGGGCAGGCTAGCAGAGATCATTTGGGAATGGAAGGGGCAGGCTAGCAGAGATCATTTGGGAATGGAAGGGGCAGGCTAGCAGAGACTTTTTGGGAAACCGGAATCTGCGACAAGCCTGATATCTCCCTCGCTTCAAGCCCTGCTTAAAAAGAGGTCCCTCGCGGGCCACGCCCCCAGATTTGGGCCAGCTTGGTGCAAATCCGGGCCCTAGAAGCGTCTCCAAGAAGGGCAAGTGATACCACGAAAACTTTAGAACAGTCACTATGTTTTTTGAGGAAGGAAGATGACTTACCAAAATCCGGATTTGCCAAACGACATGGACTTTCGTGATCCTTTTTATCATCCCTACAGCCTGGTTTGGAAGTGATTTTGACTGATGTGAGGAGTTCCTCCTGAAAGGGCAGGCTAGCAAATGGCATCTGAGAATCCAAAGTTTTTCGTACTTTTCGAATTTCTAAGCCTGATCCTAAGCCTGAGCGCGAGCCTAAGTCTAGGTCCAAGCCTAAGCCTAAGCCCAAAGCGAAGCCTAACCGTAAAGTGTTTTTACTCAACTTGGAGTTTCGATTCGGGACCAAGCGCATCTTGTGCAGAATTTTTCGCTGATTCCGAATATGTTTTCCAAATTTGCTACGGACTTTTATTTAAAAAATCATTTTTGGTAACAATTAGGCCGAAAAATGCCAAAAATTCAGACGCTGGCCCACTATTCCTTGTTTGGGGCCATGGTTTCCAGGGGCCCTGAAATACCCTCTGACAGCACCCTACCCAGTTGGCACCATGGTACATTGGCAAAGTACTCGCTTGCCAAGCGCAGGGCGGCGGTTCGGACCCCCGCCCTGCATGATTTCTTTTGCTTTTTGCATAAAAATCTCATTTTTTTATCTAAAATGCTTGTTTTGAGCTTTAGGATGCTTGTCGAGCCAACGTCTAGTCAATTTTGACGTTGAAATTAATGGAGAAAATCGAAAACTATAACGATACCTTCATTTTGGTGAAAACTAGGGTCATAATTGCCGTATAACTTTCAGAATAACGGTCCGTAGCAAATTTGGAAAACATATTCGGAATCAGCGAAAAATTCTGTACAAGATTCACTTGGTCCCGAATCGAAACTCCAAGTTGAGTAAAAACACTTTACAGTAAGTC